>JARYMX010000554.1:0-17820 GCA_030169165.1 Centaurea solstitialis | reverse complement strand
ATCTTCATATATCAAACTTTTAATTAATAGATATATATTTAATCATAAAAACTTAATATTATAATGGTTTAAAATTTTAAAGGTTTACATTATTATTGGCCTTTGGATATACAGAAGTACTTTTTGCCTTTATTTTTTTTATGTTTTAATTACTTGGAATTGGAGATGAAAACATCATTGTTATGTTTTTATGTTTTAAATAATAAATTGAAGATGGTCTAAAATTTACTTTTAACCTGCTATTTTTTTAATATCTGCTAGAGGATTTTAAAATATATAAAAATCAAGGCTTGACATTGGTTTGTAGGGTGGATATAAATCTACATGATTTTGTATCTGAAATCTCATATTAATTGATTAGTTTAAATAAATATGAATGTAGGCATGTGACAATATGGAAAGTGCATATTAATTGATTAGTTTAAATAAATATGAATGTATGCATGAGACAATATGATAAGTGCTATATCTGTGAGAAATATTTTTAAAATATTTATCACTTTTAATCAAATTGTTTATGAATTGTGGCTTAAAATGGATTGACTAGGTTTATCTCGGTGCATCTTATTCAATGCATATCTCATTTTAATGTTTGTTAATTTTTTGTCTAAGATTGATAACCGCTTATCATGTTTCCTCACAAAATTTAGCACTATCATCAGAACCCAACCTTATGAATATAATAATCACTGTTGTCCAATGGTTAGATATCTCATAAAGGCAAAGGATTATGTGAAAAGTTAAGCTAATGTTGAGAAACATGAAAAGTGGAACTTAACGTTTAATCATTTTTTATCTCATGTTGTCCTATGAATCGCGTTTTAGAAAAAAATTGACCATATCCATTTCGATACATGTTATTCGATGCATGCCATCCTAATATGCATCCATATACATCCAACAGTTGATAATAGCTTGTCATGCTTCTTACGTCATCCTTAATTTTTTGCCACACCCACCCCATCTCATAAAATGGTGGGCAACTAAAACAATCTCTCATAAAATGGTGGGCAACTAAAACATATATGTTATTATTTTATGAGTTAAATATACAATTTATCATAGTAGTTAAATGTATCAATTTTATTAATTTCGATGCTATGGTACATAATTTGTCGATCTGTTTAATCGGATTTGTTGTTTTATTCACTTACTTAGATTAAATTTTTACATATGGGCAATTGATGTGGGTCAATTTCAATTGCTTATGAGCTAATGTTTAATTAATGGTTGAGGAATAAACGACCTGATTTTGAAGTGATCGATTTAGAGTTGCAAACTAGTTTTTAGCCATCTCTATTTGACATACTAAGTTATAATTTGTTATTATCGATGATAGAGGCTTTTATGTGCAATCGTGCCTTTTTCTTTTCGTAGTTAAGATGACCAGTTTTTCATAAAGTAGTTAAGATGACAACATCCCACATCGGCGAAACAGTGTTATATACTCTGAAATCAAACTTATAAAACGAAGTCATGTATCGGTATCTATCCACACAACGAAGCAATATTACTTTTGGTGCATTGATGAATTAACTCCAAAAGCAAATAATTCTTCTTGCCAAGATCTTGTCAGCAAGCAAGATTCTAGTCTCTCCCATGGACAAAAGTCTAGGTTATTTGGGGTAAGTTCTCTCAATTTTTGGTATGTTTTTTTATTTTGTTTTATTTATATATTTATTACTCACTTGATATGTTAGGGTAAAAATGTAATTGTATTCAAGTTGTTGTACTCTTTGTATTTTGTGAAAAGGTGAGGGGTGCTTTTTGTAAATACCCTTGGGGTATAAAAGCTTTTGTGGAAGTTAGATTTTAAAAACTGATTCTTAATTGTACGTATCAAGAGCTTGATAGAGAGAGAAAGTAGGGAGATAGTGTTGTTCATATTGTTCTTCATATATAATAAAAGTGAGATTTGTGATTGAATCAAGCTTCATAGTCATGGTGAATTGAATTCTAAATCAACATGATATCATTTGGGGTCTTGTAGAATCTATTCGAGTTTCGTTATTTCCATATCATGGGAAATAATAATTTCATAGCTTCAATGTTCATAGTATTTTGGAAGGTGGTGGACCAATGGTTGATCAAGGGTCATTATGTAGAATGAGGTGCAATCCAATTTTCGATTGTCGTTAGTAGAATCTATTGATTTTTATACTATATAATCATGAAGTTATATGTTGGCTTTTTGAATATGCTTTCTTGGATTGTTATTGCAAGTATATTCAAGTTGATATGGACCATATCGACAAATATCTATGACATCGAGTATCCATACCAATTGAATTATGCCTTGATTTGTTAGAAGAGAGACATCAACTTTCACATCAAAATGATCGACGATAGGAAGGTGTCATTCTGGAGCAACCATAGTCTCGATCTCTGATATACACAATTTTTATACTTAATCAATGGTTTCTAGTCTCTGATATATATACAATTTTTATATCATATGGTTTTGTAAAACACCACAGACTGATTAGTAGAGGTGCACATGACCGGATTTTTATCCGATCCGGATCGGATTTATACTAAATCGGTTTTTTTCGGATCTGTCAGAAACCGGTTTTGTTAGAAACCGGTTCGGATTTCAACCGGTTTTTCGAAAAAATCCATATCTGATGGAACCGGTTTCGGATCGGATTGAAACCGGTTTCCGGTGGAACCGGTCCTCTATTGGGTCTTTTTTTGGGAAAGAAAATTTAGAAAATTCAATTGAAATCTAATCTGAATTGGTGTGGGCCGTGATTTTTTATGGGCCGTGAATTTTTTTAGGATTTCAGGCCAAACAGGAGTAAGCTCACATAGACATTACCGGTTTGATTTGAAACCGGTTCGGTTTAAACCGGTTATCCGGTCAAACCGGATCGGATCCAATCCGGTTAAAATCCGGTTTGAAAAAAATCCGATCCGGTTTGAAAAAAATCCGATCCGGTTTGAAAAAAAAATCGGTTTTTATAAAACCGGATTCGGATAGTTTTTGCGCAAAATCGGATAACCGGATTTTCTGTGCACCTCTACTGATTAGTGTAATCTATTATTATGTTGTTAGCCCGTTTTTTCTATACTTGTAACTCCTTTGCTTCTTTCATTTCATCATTAGATGTGGAATGCAAATAATAAATTAAAAAAAATAAATCTTTGGTCTTTTCTTTTTTATACCAACCTCATTTTAATTTCTTTTGTTCTCTTATCCGATGTGGGATATAAATTACATAGTAAAAAAAGAGATTTATTGGTCTTTCTTTATAGGGTTAATTACATGGGTATGTATCAAACTTGTCACGTTTTATAATTGTATGTACTCAACTTATAAACTTACCATTGTATGTATCGAACTTTCTAAAATTGCCATTGTATGTATCCAACTTTATCAAAACCTATCATTGAATGTATACTACTTGTCACGAAAGTATATCGAACTTGAGGTTTTGACGCGATTCATGGGAGGGTAGAGATTATTAAGGGGGGACCAGTCAAAGCCGTTTTTATTGACCGGATGAGTGACTGAGATTGCTTCTCACGTTATCTTAAATTGGTATGTTTTTCATTTGAATCTTTCTCTATATAACACATGAATTTAATTAATATATATATATATATATATATATATATATATATATAGGGGTGGGTTCGGTTGCAAACCACTTTTTCATTGCGAATGTGAGGACAAACGAGAGCGCGCCACGTGTCACTCTGAATTTTGGGCGACTTAGTGTTATTCATACTGAATAACGCTTTATTCAGATTGAATAAAGCGTTATTCAGTTGAATAAAGCGTTATTCAGTATGAATAACACTAAGGGTGTGTTTACTAACGACTTAATGGGCTGAATACACAAACCGGCTTATTCGCACAGACATTTAGAGGTGTTTACTTGTGACTTAATGGCTCATATCCCAGCTTATTCGCACAGCCTGAGGAGTGCTCTTGTCCCCATTAAGACATCTCTTGGACAAAATTACCCTTCTTTTTAACAATGGTTTATAACAAAAAGAAAGACCCAGGTATCCTCTCCTTCGTATTCTTCAAACCCTAGCCTCTGTTCTCTGCTCATCGCCGGAAGCTGTTCGCCGGCCACCTGCCGTCGGCCACCGCTAGCTGTTGGTCGCCATCGTTGCTCCACCACAGTTATGATGTTCTTCATTTTTCATCGCCGCTGTTGTTTCTGTGTTGTATAATTCAGTAATGTGTTTCTACGTGCTGACACCTTTTTCATCGCCGTCAATTATTGTTGCTGGTTTTGATTTGGAAAAAATCGATTATTCTTTGTGGATGTTAATTGTTAGGTAACCACTAGGGTTTAATTTGGGCCTTCTTTATTTCTTTTACTTTTCTTGCCAAAATGCGGTACATGCTTATAGATGGGCTGCCCTTTTAAGAACATTGAGGAGTCAAATTAGCTTCTTTCATTAATGAATCCTCAATGTTATATTTTGATTGTTGCTTAAAACATTTATAAGCAATAGTTTATGAATAATTTGGCTCTACATATTACAAATGAAACAATTCATAAAACAACTTATAATACATATTGAAGGGTAAATTGGTCATTTATGATATTCAGACGGTTGATTCAAGATGAAAAGGTAAACATCATCATCAATTTATCCAGACAGACAAATTTATCTAGACAGACTCATTTATCCATACAGGACTTAATAGAAAATTTGGTAAACAGCCCCTAAGTCGCCCAAAATTCAGAGGACACGCGCGACTTGTAACCAAAAAGCCCGCGACCTTAGTGTTATTCATACTAAATAACACTGAATAACACTGTTATTCAGTATGAATAACACTAAGGTCGCGGGAAAGGTCGCGCGTGTCCTCTGAATTTTTTGCCACGTGTTGCGCTCTCGTTTGTCCTCACGTTCACAATGAAAAGGTGGTTTGCAATTGAACTTTCACCTATATATATATATATATATATAACACATGAGCCGGGGTGAGTTTATATGAGAACGTTATCTATTAAAAAGAAATTGTCATCTATGAGGAATTGAATCACTAGTAACGGCGGATGAACGACAACTAACTGCGGAGCAGAGTTACATAAATTACTAATCTATATCTCAAAAAGCCCATTGGAATTCATCGCGAATCGCTTTTTCTTCCTCGGGTGTACGATCGTTCTCGATCCGAAGCGCCTCTCGAACCTCCTCCAGAGTGAAGTCCTTGATCAGATCCGCCACCTTCATGCACGCCGCGTCCATCAATTTCTTGATGTCGAGGTCCAAAGCGGCCTGCGCGAGCTCGAGCAGCGTCGGGATCTCTCCTCGTTCGTCTACGAACTTCTTCACATAGTCCTCGTCTTCCTCCGGCGCCTGCTGCCGGTTGAGGTACTCGATCACAAGGGCTAGGGTTTCGGAATCGACTCTAGGGAGCGGGATGACGGACGATGCGCCATCTTCCTTGACCATGTTTCGAATGGTGACGGATTGGACCGCGAGATGTTCTTCGATGTTGAAGAGTTGTTTGTCCTTTGACATGAGAGTAAGGGTCTTTTTCGACATGATTGAATTGAAATCTGGTTTTGAAGGATGTTTGATTTAGGGTTTGGTTGGTTGATTGGGGGAGAAGAAAGAAGGATGGAACTATATATATGGAGCGAAGAAAAAGGTTTATGGTGATATGTGTATATATATATATATATAGTTGTAGTAGCAAAGGATTCGGATTCCTTATTGAACTCTAATTTCGTTTTTTTTTTTTTTTGAGTAAATGGCAAATTTGGTCCATGTGGTTTGTTGTTTTTTCGGTTTTGGTTTTTATAAAAATTTTAATGTAAGAAGACGTTTGTGGTATGTAAATAAAAATGTTTGGTTTTGGTACCTTTTTTTAACGGAAGTTAAATTCCACCTGTCAACTCAAACATGTGTTTGACCTACGAGGGTAGAGTAGCCAGTTATATCTGAAGGCGGAGGATTGTGCAGAAAGTTGATCTAAACCCTTGATTTATTTTAATTACGGGTCCTCTAATGAATTACGCTTTAAAAGAGAATTGATTCCGTACATTGTTGTGCATTTTATTTTAATGCATCTTAATCTAATGTACATCAATTTCTCATCTGACGATTGATATTTGATAACCATTTCTTACGTTAACCTCAATTTCTCTTTGAAACCCAACTATGTATCGAAATATGAGCGTAAACCAACTTTGTATCGAAACATGAGCGTAAATTAATAACACTATTTTAATGTATGTCGTTATCTCATATTTCAAAGACAAAGTGATTATTTATCTTTATACGTAAGCCATATGATATATTTGATGGATGAAATTAAATTTCTATTAGCGAGAGGGCGAAAACCAAATATTTTTCCATAGAATAGGGTTTCTTACAATAAAGTTTCAATAAGTACCAAAACCAAGAAAAATAATAAA
This sequence comes from Centaurea solstitialis, assembly GCA_030169165.1. Lineage (NCBI taxonomy): Eukaryota > Viridiplantae > Streptophyta > Magnoliopsida > Asterales > Asteraceae > Centaurea > Centaurea solstitialis. The sequence continues at coordinate 11,428 of JARYMX010000554.1, read as the reverse complement.
TTATAGGGACTAAAATTACAATTTACTCATTATTTTTTGAGTAATTTAAGAGCATCTCCAACAGCTTCTCTATAATTTCTCCAAAATGGAGAATCAAAACTCAAAATCTCTAAAAGAAAATTGCATTCATCTCCAAGAGCTTCCCCATTTTGGAGAAATCAACATTGATTATAATAATAAAATATTACACCTACCCATTAAAAAAATATTTTTTTCTTTAAATTTTTATTTTCAAGATTTCCTATTGGTTCTTTTAAATTGTAATCATTTTTTGGGTTATCTCCATATTTGGAGAAAACCTTCTTCTTTTTCCTACTTTCTCCATTTTGGAGAAAGAAATAGGGAATCTGTTGGAGCTCATTTTAAGCTGAAATCCCCATTTTTCTTCATTTTCCCCATTTTAGGGAAGCTGTTGGAGATGCTCTAAGTTTTTCATTCCCTTTGTTAAGTTTCAGATTTTTGTTTTTTCTTTAGAAATTAGTTTCTCATAAAATGTAAAATTTAATTTAGGAATAAAAATAGCAACCAATTATAAATCATGGCTCACTCTCATCCTTTTATAAAGGGGTCCAAATATAATTCACCTTTTGTAATTATCACTAAGTTATATTTTTTATTATAATAATAAAATATTATGAATTTCTTGTATGTATATATCTTGCATCTCCTTGTAACATAACAAACTAGCGCGTGATAGAGCGCACAACATCTTAAATTATTAAATATTATAACAAATAATATTGTATTTTATCGGTTTTATTCTCTATCACTCGGTTTAGATTTTATGGTTTTATGAGTTTATATGTAATGCAAATATCATCAAATCATTATTAATGATCAGGATAGAGTTGGTTAATATATATATATATGGTCCTTCAAGGAAAAACCATTTTTTTGTAAAAATTTGAGGAATAATCTAAACTCTTGATCTGAAAAGGGCATGATCGTCATTTTGGTAATAAAAAAAATCGCAGTTTATTCATTATATGAATATTCACTATCATATTCACCATATGAATATTCACCATATCATATTCATCATATATTCATCATATGAATATTCACTATCATATTCACCATATGAATATTCACCATATCATATTCATCATATATTCATCATATGAATATTCACCTTATGAATATTCATATTCACCAGATAAAAAATTATATAAATTTATCATCATATTCACCATATCATATTCACTATATATTCACCATACGAATATTCATATTCACCTTATGAATATTCATATTCACCAGATAAAAATTACATAAATTCATTCACCAGGTGAATATTCGTATTCACCTTATTAATACAAAACACAATGTCCATTACATTTATATTCATAAGTAAATAACAACTAAATACATACAACCATAGCTCTCGTCTCTCTCTTTCCGGCCGCCATCACCACCATTAAATCCGACGATCTCACCACCACCACCACCGTTAAATTCGGGACCTCACCACCATCATCGTTAAATCCGGGGACCTCACCACCACCACCACCACCGTTAAATCCAACCACATCTTTTTATGGCATTTCATCAAACACCTTCAGTGCATATATTAACTCTCAAGCTTATACACCTTCTCCTGCAAATCCAAAAAATAATTGAAGTTATGCTTATCAACGAATCATCGTCATCATGCAGCAGAAAATCATTTCAACTCCAATACCCTCTTATTTAATTGAATAAATAACACATTTCTTTCAGAAACAAATTGAATCAAGTAATAAACCAAAACCTGAATTGGGCGCACATTAAAAGGTGTTAGAACCCCCTAAAATGCCCCTAGATAACCCCTAAGCTAGGCCTCGAATCCGACGCAAAACGGAAAAAGTTGGAAAAAAATTTAAGTAAAGGATCAATAGAAACAGTTGGTTGGCACACGGCCAAACCAGAGCGGTACCCGCGGTCGCACCAAAAAAAAAAACGTTGGCGGGTTGCCGCGCAACTTCAGCCCGCGCGCAAACCCGCGTCAGGCGCTGTTCTTCCTACTACACGATTTTTTCTCTTTTTTTTTATTTCCAAAGGTTTCAATCCTCATTATAGCTTCATGGATGATAAGTTTAAAGCTTATTCAAACACCAAACGTTTTTCTATCATCTAAGATTAACATGTCCAACAATTTCTTGACCACATAATCCCCAAATCTATATAAAACTACGCATAAAACTAATAAATGGGTTTTTACCCAAATTCTCAAATCTAAAACCCATAAACTCTTATCATAAAGAGAATACACCATCAAATTGGAAAAGATAAGATGAATTCAATCCCAAATGTTTCTCTAATCTTTGCTATATACATCTATCCCTAATTAATAAAAATAGAAACCCAAAAATCACATCATTGAAGAATCATCCAACAAGAATGGAAGCTTAAAAATATGAATGAGAAGATCATACCTTAGAATTGGGACACCTTCTGATTCAATTGCCAAACTCACATGTTTCCTTCTCCAATTTTTTTTCCTTCTTCTCTTGATTCCCCAAACACATGCTTCAACCTTATCCTTTTTCTCCCCAAATGACAAGATAAAATGAACCCTAATTTCTATTCAACCTTGAATTTACACTTAAAACCGCTGAATTTTACAACACTTACCCACTAAGCTTCACAACTTACAAAACTTTAAATTAAAGCCAAAGATGGGATATTACAGTTGTATCAATTTCTATTATTTTTGATGGTTTTGGACAAGGTTCATCTAGGCTTTGCCTAAACTACATCCTTGGCAATATAGACAGAAACTGAAAATCCGGCCGTCTGAGACTAAGCCTGATTATTTTCGATGTTATGGTACATAATTAATTTTATTTAATTGGATTTGTTGTTTTATTTAATTAATTAAATTAACTAATGTTTACATATGGGCCAATTGATGTGGGTTACTTAATTCCAATTGCTTATGAGTTAATGTTTAACTAATGGTTCAGGAATAAACGGCCTGATTTTAAAGTGGTCGACTTAGAGTTGCAGACTAGCTTTTAGCCATCTCTAGTTGACATACTAAGTTATAATTTGTTATTATCGATGATAGAAGCTTGTTTTACATGCAATTGTGCCTTTTTTTGTAGTTAAGATGACCAGTTTTTCATATAGTAGTTAAGATGACAACATCCCACATCGGCCAAACAGTGTTATATACTCTGAAATTAAACTTATAAAACGAGGTCATGTATTTATGATCTCTACACAACGAAGCATTATTACTTTTGATGCATTAATGAATTAATTCAAAAAGCAGATAAATCTTCTTGCCAAGATCTTGCCATCAAGTTGATTCAAGTCTCTCCCATCGACGAAACTATGGGTTTTTTTGGGTAAGTTCTCTCAATTCTTGGTATGATTTTTAATTTCATTTTATTTACACATTTATTACTCACTTGATATTATATGGGGTCTTGTAGAATCTACTTGCTTTTCGTTATTTAACATATCATGAGAAATAATAAATTCATAGCCTCAATGTTCATAGCATTTTGGAAGGTAGTGGACCAGTGGTTAATCAAAGGTCATTATGTAGAATGAGGTACAATATCCATTTTCTGTTTGTCGTTTTCTAGTAAAATCTATTGATTTTTATACTATATAATCATGAAGTTACACTGACTTTTTTAATATGCTTTTTTGGATTGTTATTGCAGGTATATTCAAGTTGATATGGACCATATTGACAAATATCTATGACGTCGAGTATGCATCCATACCAATTGAATTATGCCTTGATCTGTTAGAAGAGAGACATCAACTTTCACATCAAAATGATCGACGACAGGAAGGTGTCGCTCTGGAGCAACCATTGCCTCAATCTCTGATATACTATTTTTGAAACGCTACTTTGAATAGTTTTTTGGGAGCTTTTTGTAGCTTTTTTCAATTATATTCTTATTAATATTAATTATTAAGTTCAAATATACTCTTTTTGGTCATTTTACATACTCATAAACTAGTTTTTACCAAATATAAATATCGTGTATATGTTATCACACAATTTTGTAAAATACCACAAACTAATTTATTGTAATCTAAAGTTGTAGAGATCACTTTTATTATGTTGTTAGCCTTGGCCATTTCTTTTTGTACTTGCAACTTGGCTTCTTTCATTTCATTATTAGATGTGGAATGCAAATAATAAATTAAAAAAGAAGTCTTTGGTCTTTTCTTTTTATACCAACCTCATTTTAATCTCTTGTGTTCTCGTATCCGATGTGGGATATACATTACATAGTAAAAAAAGATTTATTGGTCTTTCTTTATAAACAACGGCATGAGGAAAAATCCTATTAAAAGAACGATCAAAACCTACAGATGCATGGATACATATATAACACATGAATTTTAGTAAGTATATATGCATTAATACATATAGGGATCGTTCCTCAATATATTATAGGGTCATGTTCATTTGCAAACCACTCATAAATTACAAACCGTACAAACTATTGGTTTCGTTGGTTAAACTAATAAAAAAATTCATGAAATTGTTTAAATTGATGAAAATGTTTGATATAATTCTTTTTTTTATTAAGTTGTTACATAAATTTGTGTTTTTTTATGTAAAAGTATAAACGCTTCATCAGAATAAGTAAAATTCATAAAACGATTTCATTAGAATGAAAAAAATACATGAAATACACCAAAATATGAAATAGTTTCATCAAAAAATGAGTTATATAATATAATTTCATCATATTAGACAATTTCATGAACCAATTTCATTAACTTAACCAATGAAACCAAGAGTTTGTACGGTTTGTAATTTAAGAGTGATTTGTATTTGATCATTCCTCAATATATATATAGGAAAGTTCAAATGTGAACTCAATTTTGGTTCTGATTATGAGGACGAATCTCAATCACTCATCCGGTCAATAAAGACGGCTTTGACCGTGATAGATCTGAATATCAATCCACCATGATTAAGAAGCTTCAATTTCAATCACAAATCTCACTATTATTAATATGAACACAATACACACTCTCAACTTTCTCTCCCCTCTATCAATCACTAGATCTGACAATACGTATCTTCTCACTTGTTCTAATTGTTATGAAATCTAACTAACACAAAAGCTTTTATACCCCTAGGGTATTTACACTTAGCTCCCCTCAACTTTACAACTAATACAAATATAAACCCAAACTTGAATACAACTATATTTTTAACCCTAACAATCTCCCCCTTTGTATTCAAGTTGGAAATAACCAACTAACACAAACCTTGTAAACATATACAATCTTCTCAATCTTCACTTTATCAGAATCGTCAACGAACAAAACTTTTCAGCAACAGAAATCTTCACGAAATACAAGTAACCAACTTCAAAACTTCTCAAATGAATTTAACTTGAGAATCTCTTGACTTTAAAAATCATCAACGTTCTTCAGAAAAATTTCGCAATCTTTTCAAAATAAACAATCTCCCCTTTATCCGCAAAATCGAATTATCTCCTTTGAATTATCAACTTTCAATAAGCTCATCTTGAATCAGAATTCACCAACTGATAACCACTTAAGTATCAATCTCCAGATATTTTCATTCAATCAACCTTCAGAAAATAAACCCATCTCTTTTCTTTATAAAACTTCAAACTCTTTTCTCATCATCCAGAAACAACATCTTTGAAATCTTCAGTCTTCACTTGACTTTTCTCCAATGTCTTCAAATAATCAAAACTTTGACAACATGATTATCTTGATAAAACTTTTCATCTTGATCTTCCACTTAAGCACAAAATCTCTTCAGAACTCAACTTGAACTTTGAACAAATATCTTCAAGTACGTTAAAGAACCATCTTTCTTTGCTCTTTGAATCACCAAAACATTCACTAAATTTGAACATTTCTCAAGCACTTCACCAAATACAAACATCACAAGTATTTTGCTTTCTTTCTTTATCATATCAAGACTTTATCATTTCTCTTTCTTTCTCCCCATTTCGCTTTCATTCTCCCCCTATTTGATGAAAAAATGATTTTATCATCAAATCACAACTTAGAAATGATTAAACTTCGAATCCACATATCAACCAATTCTTTAGAAAACCAGTCTGATCAGTCACCATCCTTTTCCTCCCGAACCACCATCCAAAAATGTAAACCATCTGTCAATTCCAAAAGTTATCCGAATCTTTTCAAATTCAGACATAGAGTGGTAAACCTGAATCAACACATGAAACAGTTAAAATGCCTGTAAGTAGCACAAAGCCACTTAGTACAACGGATGTACTGTAGAAAGGGCTTTATTGACGTTCACCCCCCAGGACTTCCATTCAATCATCGAAATACCGTGTATTTCTATGAATGTTCTGACAAAGAAACAAATTCCTTGTGTGCAAAGTGTTGAAAGAAATAGCATAAAATGCTTTAAAAAGGCTCAAAATAGTGAAAAACATATTCACTGACTCGATGTGTAAGAAATGAAGTTCGAAGGCAGGGCAGCTTCCTTCTTTTTCAATATCGACTTTCCGAATGAAAATCTGATAGATTATATGCTGCGTCCCTGTGCAAAAATGAAACATTTTCTTGTTGAGAAGAAAATGAGTAGCTGGTGGGGTTTAAACGAGAGTCGGCATTGGGCTTTGCCTTGATTCAATATCAGTCACCAAAGAACGTGAACCGATAGATTATGTGGTTGCCCGGCTTAGAAATGGTTGGTGCAGAGTTTTAATTTTCTTTTAACTCTGTTCTCACACCCTCCAATTCTTTTAATCTTCCTCACTTCTAACCAAGCTCTCTTATTCCATTTTTCCGCTCTAACACTATGAGAATAACTCAACCGGATGAGTTATCTCCCCCACTCTTTGATTTAGACCCTTCACCCCTAATTTCTCTCAAGGATAACTTCTTGGGTAGGGCTACCGGTGCTGGCAGTCCATAGAAGTTTAATAACCTCACTCCCCGTGAAATATGTTTTCTAAACATGCAAAATCGATGATTCATCGGTTGAATCATATAGCCTTTGATAAAGTTTGCTCAAAAGATGTATCGAAACAAGACATGAGCAAAAAGATATCTCCAAACACTTATATATATTGAATGCACATGAAAAACAAAGAATTGTTTGAGAAAACTGTTTCATCAAATGGTATGATTAAAAGGAATGGTTCAGAAAGATAGGAAAAATCTATATGAACGATATATAGACATATCTTTATGAAAAAGGTGTATTGGACTGATCAAACGAACGCTTAGACGCAAATTGGAATGTCAAACGAGTGTATTACCATCGAATAATTGGATCGTTTTAGAGACATGGTAATAACTAAACAAGAAAAACATAAACCGGTGTGTATGAATACTTAAACAATATAAGAAAAGATAATACACAAGTATCAATCTTTGGAAACACACGGTTTAGAAAACATGCGTCAATTCCTCAATATGAAAACATTTAAAATTCACTTCTAGATTCATGAAAAACTTTTGAGAATAGAGAAGTGATTTGAACAATTATGAAAACAGTTTTCATACTTGAAAGTTGTTCATCTTTCAAACATGTGTTTATGCCAAACTATATATATACATATAAGCTCCCCTCGAAATGTGAAATACCTACAAAACAGATAACAGAATTTTGTATTCATGTAAAAATGAATCCTCTGTCGTTAGTAGCTCCCCCTCAAAAATATCTTGTACCAAATCAAGAAATGACCTCTTTTTGATTTTATTTATTTATTTACTCCCCCTCAAACAAAGAAACACACTTTATTAAACTGAAAATTGAAAAACAAATGTAGAAAGAAAATATACAAGGAAATAAAGTTTGAAAATACTATTTCAAGTTTTCAGAGTTCGCATACCAAGCTTGGTGATAAGAAAGTTAAACCTCTTTTCATCCAAAGCTTTAGTAAACAAATCTGCCAACTGAAACTCAGTATTTACAAAATAAAGTTCTATTGTACCTTTCTCTACATGATCTTTAATAAAATGATACCTGATATCTATGTGTTTGGTCTTCGTGTGTTGAACTGGATTGCAAGAAATAGCAATTGCGCTCTTTGAATCACAATAAATCGGGATCTTATCAAACTTGAAACCATAATCTCGTAACTGAGTACGCATCCATATAATCTGAGAACAACAGCTTGCAGCAGCCACATATTCAGCTTCAGTCGTTGAAAGTGAAACACAATTCTGCTTCTTAGATGCCCAGCTAACAAGCTTATCTCCCAAAAACTGTATGTGTCCTGTCGTGCTCTTTCTATCTAACTTGCATCCTCCATGATCCGCATCAGTGTAACCTGTCAACTCATAACTTGAACCTTTAGGATACCATAGACCAAGATTAACAGTACCTTTCAAATATCGAAAAATACGTTTGACGGCTTTAAGATGAGATTCTTTAGGCTTTGACTGATAACGAGCACAAAGACATGTCGAAAACATTATATCAGGTCGACTTGCAGTTAAGTACATTAAAGAACCAATCATTCCTCGATAAGTTGTCACATCAACAGCTTTCCCATCGGGATCAGAATCTAGTGCACAACTTGGTGACATCGGTGTTTTCATAATCTTAGCATTTTCCAAATTATATTTCTTTAAAATATCTTTTATGTACTTTGCTTGATTAATGAAAATGCCAGCTGATAATTGTTTAACTTGTAATCCGAGAAAGAAATTTAATTCTCCCATCATCGACATCTCATACCGAGTCATCATGAGTTTAGAAAAAGTGTCACAAAAATTAGGACAAGTAGACCCAAAAATAATGTCATCTACATAAATTTGTACCAACATTATATGCTCGCCTTCACGTTTTATGAACAAAGTGTTGTCAATCTTACCTTTGGAATAGCCAGACTCAACAAGAAACTGAGATAAAGAATCATACCATCCCCGCGGTGCTTTTTTCAAACCATATAATGCCTTATCAAGAATGTAGACATGATCAGGATGATCTTGATCAACAAACCCTTCTGGTTGTGAAACATATACCTCCTCTTTCAAGACGCCATTTAGAAATGCTGTCTTCACGTCCATTTGATAGACAGTGAAGTCTTTGTGTGCCGCGTAGGCTAGAAACATCCTTATAGCCTCAATACGAGCAACCGGAGCAAATGTCTCGTTGTAGTCTATTCCTTCTTGTTGTCTGTAGCCTTTGGCAACCAATCTTGCCTTGTTGCGAACAACAATATTATCCTCATCTTTCTTGTTCTTAAAAATCCATTTTGTATCAATGATGGATTTTCCTTCAGGTCGAGGTACAAGTCTCCAGACTTTTAATCTCACAAACTGATTGATCTCTTCTTGCATGGCCATAAACCAATCTGGATCTGCAAGAGCATCAGCAACTTTCAGTGGCTCAACATTGCTCAAAAATGCAGCAAACAAACATTCATTCGCAGTCGCCGATCGTGTTTGCACTGGAGCATTCAGATCACCAATTATTTGATGAAGTGGATGATCTCGTGTCCACTTAGTTGTATGAGAGAGAGGCCTGTACAATTGAAGATCATAACTAGAATCAGTATATGAACTTATAGGAACCTCCTGCAAAGATTCAAATGAAGGAACAATTTGTAAATCTTCAGAATAATCATCAAATGTGGATTCCATTCGAATTGGAATCGGATCTGATATATCTTCACTTGAACCAATATCTGCCTCTTGAATATGGGAACTATCAACAATCGGAATAATCTCTGAAATCTCGGGAATCGGAATAATCGAAGTCTGAACTTGAGGACTTTCTACACTTGATGTATCTTCCGAGATAGTAGAAGTCGTCGGACCAGAAAGTGAAACTGGTTCCTGAACGTTCACTGTTGTTTCCCTGTGAATAGAAGACAAATTGTTATTAGTTGTTGAATCGGATGATGATGAACCAAAATATTCATTATAAAAATTCTCAAACAATAAATCCAAGTCAGAAATATTGTTTGTAGACGTTGAAGCTCCATCCCGTTTCTTTGTTGGAGTAACATGATCTGGATTAACCAAGTTAACCGCTAAAACACCAGTTAAACCGGGTTCTGAACTGTCATGTTCAGAAGCCATCTCAGCATATGGATCAAACTTAACATTCGAACTTTCCATCACCATCTTCGTTCGTTTGTTATACACACGATATGCAATCGAGTTCTTTGAATAACCAATGAAGATAGCTTCATCTGATTTCGCCTGAAGCTTGTGTCTATCCTCTCTATCATTCAGCACGAAACACCTGCAACCAAATACTCTAAAATGCCCTATGTTAGGTACTTGATTATTAATAAGCTCATATGGTGTTTTACCAAACCTGTTGTTCACAATTGAACGATTCTGTGTATAACATGCCGTATCAACCGCTTCAGCCCACAAAAACATTGGTAACTTTGAATATGCAAGCATCGTTCTAGTTGCTTCTACCAAAGTTCTGTTTCGACGTTCAACAACACCATTTTGTTGTGGTGTACGAACTGCGGCGAAAGTATGTTTGATACCAACCGACTCTAAGTAACCACCAAGTACTTTGTTCTTGAATTCAGTTCCATGATCAGAACAAATTTTCTGAACCTGTGACTGTAGATTCACTTGAACCTCTTTCAGAACAGAAATGATAATCTCTGGTGCTTCATCCTTAGAGCGTAAGAACTTTACCCATGTATATCTTGAGTAATCATCAACCATAACGAGAACATACTTCTTGCCATTAATACTCTAAACGCGCATCGGGCCACACAAATCCATGTGTATCAATTGTAACGGCTTTTCCGTTCCATGCTCAAGCTTTGACTTGTGCGAAACTCGTTTCATCTTCCCTAACTGACAAGCGGAACAAAGATGATCTTGTTGAAATCTCAAATCAGGAATACCAATAGCTAAGTTTCCAATCACCAACTTATTCAAACCTTTGAAATTCAGATGTGACAGTCTCCTATGCCACAAAATACTTTGTTGATTAGATGCCTTTGATAACAAACAAAGAGTATTCTTAGCTTTAACATCTCTCAAATCAATCTTATACAGATTACGCCTTCTAGTACCAACAAGTAACTCCTTTCCAGACTCAGTCTTAACAACACATCGCCTCTTCTTGAAACCTACTTCGAGATCTTTATCGCAAAATTGACCAATGCTAAACAAATTATGTCCTAAACCCTCAACCAACGATACTTTCTTAATCGTGACTTTGTCTTGAATCACATCTCCATATCCAACAATCGGAGCATACTGTTCATTACCAAACTGAACTGAACCACAAAACTTTGGTTTGAAATTATGCAAAATCTCCTTACGTCCCGTCATGTGTTTCGAACAACCAGAATCGAGATACCACACATGACGATTCTGCAAAACCAACTAGTTCACTTTAGGTACCCAACGCAATTTGGGTCCTAAGGGGTTAGAAGATTTATGTGCATTTGAGATCCAAGGTCTTTTCTTATAGAGATAAGGATTATAATCATGAAAAGCACTATTGTTTACAAAA
>JARYMX010000553.1:0-17853 GCA_030169165.1 Centaurea solstitialis | reverse complement strand
TTATCGGACTTAGTCAGAGTACATACATTGACAAAGTACTGAAGAGATTCAGGATGGATGAATCCAAGAAAGGATTCATTCCAATGCAACATGGCATAGTGTTAAGTAAAACACAGTGTCCTGTTTCTAGTGAAGATCAGGACAAGATGAAATCGGTCCCATATGCTTCTGCAATTGGATCGATTATGTATGCCATGCTATGTACTAGGCCCGATGTTGCTTACTCAGTAAGTGTTACGAGCAGATACCAACAGAATCCGGGTGAGCCCCATTGGGTGGCTGTCAAGAACATTCTAAAATATCTGAGAAGAACGAAAGAAATGTTCTTGGTCTTTGGAGGTTCTGAGGATGAAATTAGTGTCACAGGATACTCTGACGCTAGTTTCCAGACCGACAGAGATGACTTCAGGTCACAGTCAGGGTATGTCTTTACCCTAAACGGAGGTGCGATCTCATGGAAGAGCTCGAAGCAGGACACGATTGCAGACTCAACTACAGAAGCAGAGTACATTGCAGCATGTGATGCGGCAAAGGAAGCTGTCTGGCTAAGGAATTTTCTATCGGATCTCAGAGTAGTTGCCAGTATCTTGAGACCGATCGATATATTCTGTGATAACTCAGGAGCCGTGGCGCAAGCAAAGGAACCTAGAGAGCATCACAAGTCGAGACACGTGCTCAGAAAGTATCACCTCATCCGAGAGATCATTGGAAGAGGAGATGTAAGAATATGCAAGATTCCAACAGAAGACAATGTCGCAGATCCGCTGACAAAGCCACTAGCAAGGGCAAAGCATGAGGCACATGCGAATTCCATTGGGATGCAGTACCTGGAAGCCAGTAGCTAGTACTTAGTTTATTAATTATTACTATAGTCTAATTTAGAAACAATGTAATCATGTAAAGTTTTTATTTCACAGTGTGTTGGAAATAAATGGAGGTTTTAATTTCATGATTGTTCTAAATTAACTATTTTTGCATATTTAACGTATCCATGATTCTACAAAGTCTTGTATGAAATCTAAATTTCCATAGCCACTTATTGAAATGGGAATTTCAATAGGGAGTTTGTGTTAGGAATTATGTGCAGAGTTGACAAACCAAGTGATTACACATCCAATGTTACAAGACACTTGAGGGTCACACCTGTGAGGACCTATAAGTCGAACAAGTTAGATGAAACCCCGAAATGGAGAATTAGGATTTATAATAGTGTATTATAAATCAGTTGGGTAATTTCAGTCAGGATTACCAAAGTTGGAGGATTATTAATTAATTAGGATATTATATATTTATTAAGATAAATAAATATATAATAGTTAATTGATAAAGATTTTATATATTAGATAAATATATAAATTATAATTATCGTATGCAAATTCTTTTCCAGCTAATTAAATAAGGAAAGGATTTGAGATAATTATTATAAGGAAACTGGATTCCATACAAACTGTATTTTTCCTCCATATAAATAAAGCCTATGGGTTAAGGAAAAATAAGAAGCTTTCAGTTAAGAAAAACCAGTTCCCAGTTTCCTCTCTCTCCTCTCTCTCCACCGGCGCCGATCACCTCCTTCCCCCCCGGGTCGGTTACAGTTTTGTCACTCGGGTTTCACAGTTCTGCTAGAGGAACGTTCGCTGGTCGATCACTGGTGGATTTATTCTCAAGCAACCAGGTAAATTGATCTAAACCACTAATAGGATTAAAACTACAAACGATTAAGATCATTAGGTTTTAATGGGTTTTTAGCTTTTATCGCTTCCGCATGATTAGATCAGAAACAGCGTGTTTCTGATCACGTGGGTTTTTAACAGTTTGTTTTAAACCTACGAGATATATCAAACCAGCGAGGTTTCGATAGATCTGAGATAATCCTCGGATCAGTTTGATCCGAGGATACCCACAAAAACCCAACAGTGGTATCAGAGCCAAGGTTGATAAATCGTTTTAGTTTTTTTATCAGTTTATCTGTATATGCGTGATCCGTTAAAATTAAATTGTTTTTCAATCTTTATAAAATCTGAAATTTATTATATGATTATGTTTATCGCGTTAGAACACTATCGAACAAAAACCCGAAGAAACCACCACCAGATTGGTGGTGGCTACGGTTGTCACACCACCGCCGCACCACCAGCGTGGTGGTTGCGGCTGACAGCCGTAATCGATCACCGGACCACACCACGGAATATGGTGGCTGTTCCGGCTGCCGCTCGAGAACCACTAGGCCACACCACCAGATCGGTGGTGGCCGTAGGCCAGGATCGCGGCTGCACCACCGCTGGTGGTGGCGGCTGTGATTAACGATAATGGCGGTGTTTGTTCTCGACAGCCGCCGCAAGTGTTAGCGGCGGTGGCGTTTTTCTTTCGGTGTCGCCGGACAACAATGGTGGTGATGTTTTGCCACCGTTGTCGGTCAAGTGAGGCGGTGATTGATGGCGGTGTGCGATTTTGGTAAGCGGTGATAGTAGGTGGTCGTGCGATCAACCGACCGCGGCGAACCCGTAGGTCGAACCACGGTTGACGCCAAGGCCAAACCATCAGCATGGTGGTGGCCGACGGTTTTGATGTTGGACCGTGGTTGGGGCGCGGCACGATCGTCATCGAAGCCGCTCACGCGGCGGCGGCCAAACCGCAACCACCAGAAGCCGCTCACGCGGTGGTGGATGGCGGTGTTATCAACAGCAATTGATGATGACCGAAGCCCGATCGCACCCAGGAACTAACCCGCATCCGGTTTTGGCCGGATTACGGTGGTGGCAACGGACATAAGATCACCGGCCGCACCCCAGATCGGCGGTGGCGGTGTCAGGCTGCGGCTACACCACCAGCGTGGTGGTGGCAGCGTTTTTCGGTGACCTTGGCTCGCGGCGATGGTCGGAAGACCAAACCGCAACCGGTGGTCGCAAGGCGGTGGCGTTTTTATTGTTGTTCCCGGCAAAGAAGGCCGCGCCAGACGGTGGTGGCCGACGGTATCAAACGGTAGCCAAACGCAAACGTTACTACCCTAGGGTTTTTCGTTTTGGGTCAAGTTACGTTATCAGGCCCAAGGCCCAGTTCTTTGGACCAAGTTATGGTCCAAAAGAGCTCGTTTGGTTTTTAAGACATCTTATCCAAAATAAATTTACTTGGAATTTTTTTTTATCCGATAAAACTTATTCAAATTAGTTTTAATTAATCTCTTAGGAAAATTAAATTTTTTTCGAATAAGCCAGATTTTTAATTGGATCGTTAAAACCAGTTTAATATTTTTGGGTAAAAGGATTAAATGTTTTTTTTTTTGAGATTTATTATAAATCTCAGTTTTTAAAGTTAAAACCGTCTAAAGTTTTTTCTTTTAGGATTCATAAAACAGTTTGTTTTTCGAATCAGTTATAAAACCGAGTTTTGCGATATTTGAAAACAAGATAATTTTAACGGATCCAGGTTTATTTTTCTCGTAATTATAATATTACTTTTGTTGCATATGTACACATAATTGCGTGATTGCTTGAGAATTATATATGAATTTCAGTTTGATTTTACATATATATATATACGTTATAGTATTTGCCAACTTAGACCCTTGACATATTCATGGGGAGGCCTGCGTGCCGTTTACAACCCCTTATGTAATAATGACCCTAGGATAGTTTTTTCTTTCTTTTGGGATGACGAGGCCAGTGGGAGCTATTAAAATTCTTCATCTTACCGGAGTACTGACAAGCATGGCGAAGCCAGTGGGAGCTACGCGAAGTTTTGAAGTTATAGAAAAACTAGGCCATTATTGGTCCCTAGGAACAAAATTGGCAAATCCTATAATTATCTGTTGCGTAGTTGTTATTATCTGTGTGCATGATTAACTACGTAGTTGGTGCTAATAACTGTTTGGGTAAAATTCTACGCAACGTACGACGATGACTCGAATCGTAAGATCATAATCCTGTATTATGATAAGGTCCTGAGATAAACCTAGTAATGCCCTCGAACGAATGTAATAAGATATCGAACGAATATTGTGCATATATGTCGTACGACATCCGTATAAAGACGTACGATATTTGACTAACGGTAACCTTTGTCGTAAGTTTTCTTATTTATTACAGGAAATCGTCCGTTGCCGGATATCTCGTCTTCAGTTAAAGACTCAGTCCAAGATCATCAAGGCGAAGAGTTAATCCTATTAAATGCGTCGACCGTTATAACCGTTGAAGACATTAATACTCGACCGTTACGACGGTTACGACCGTTATCATTAAAGTGTCATCAATGCACGTCCGTTATGACCGTTGGAAACATTAAAAGCACGACCGTTATGAAAGAAGCTATATAAACAACACTCGGACTACGATCAAGACAAGAGACAACTATGGAAGCAACTATTATACTCTCTCTAGCTTAGAATACATTATAATACTTGTAATTTACATTCGATCATACAAGTATTTCCACTGTAAACGTACGACACTCACTGTAAACTTCAAGGATATCACCCCTGTTTGGTGATGCATAGTGCAATGTCGGCTATCCCTTAGTCGACCGCAGGTTTTTTCCTCGCTCTTGAGGTTTTTCCTGCGTCATCAACTGATTTGTCTCCTTTTCTTTTTATTATCGCACGTTCTGTTAAATAGAATTACTTTCTTTCGACGGTCTTGCCTCACAAACCTTTTACGACGTATTTAGTGCAATTTTTGGCATTAACAATTTGGCGCCCACCGTGGGGCTCCGTCTTGAGAAAAATTCTTTTTGATAGAACGAGCGCCAGCTACTAATCGTTTCGTTCGCAGTTTTTCTTAGCTAACTTTGCAGGAAATTGGATTCTTAGTTCTTAGTGGGACTACGACAACAATTGCGATTTGCTCATCAGCAGATCCAAAATTTGACCATGTCGAAAGATTTCTCAAAATCAATTTAAACGCGCCGATACAGCCGCATAATAACTTTCATCTGCAGTCTAACACCTTCTCCTAGCAAAATGACGTACAATGCTCTGTGTATTGAAGACGATGCTTTGTTTCGCAAGAATGTCCTCAGTATCCAAAAGCATGATTTCAAATCCAAAAGGATTAACAAAGTTGACAACATGCGGAAAAATAAGTCTGGTAAGAATAATTCTGTACGATATCCAGAGTTACCCATTTATAATTTTGCAGGTACTCCTAAGGAGATTGTAAATTCACTGCGAAATGTCGAAGCTAACATACGATGGCCTAAGAAATATGATCAACCCGGAAAAGCTAAAAACCGAACCACATGGTGTGACTTCCACGATGATCATGGCCACACGACCGAAGACTGCATAAGTCTACGCATGAAGGTCGTATATCATAAACCCAAAGGACATCTTTAGAATGTTCTTCCAGGCGAACCAACATCCAACGAGTGACTATCATTGCCCATACATACGAAGATACTCTTAAGATCATGGGCATCGACAGAGCAAAAATCGTACGACAAATGACCACCTTGATAGGATTCAACGGACGATCATGAGCAAGTATTGCAAAACTTGAAAGCTCTACCGCCGTAAGTGCAGCAATGGTAAGAGAAGAAGATAAACAACAACGTCCCATTTATTATGTAAGTAAATCTCTTCTCGACGCGAAAACCAGGTACGCATCAATGGAAAAACTACTCTTAGGTCTCGTTACTGTTGCAAAAAAGTTAAGACATTATTTTGAATCGCATCATACAATTGTCGTAACTAACTATCCGCTCAAGACTGTCCTACGAAAGCCTGAACTCACAGGACGTCTAGCTAAGTGGAACATTTATCTCAGTGGGTTCGATATTGAATTCAAACCCAAGACGGCGATAAAATCACAAGCATTAGCAGACTTTGTAGCAGAATTCAGTCCTGGACTGGAGCCAACGACTTGCGACGAGGTTCATAATGTGATAGTTCAAGACAACAAGTCTTGATTACTCCATGTTGATGGATCCTCAAACGTACGAGGATCATGATTAGGTGTTGTCTTAAAATCATCACAAGGGGGAAATATGGTGTACTCCATGCGATACGATGCGAGTTCAAGGCCACGAACAACGAAGCAGAATACGAAGCTTTGATCGCAGGATTGGATATAGCTTATAAACTGGGGGCATGGCACCTGAACGCACGAAGTGATTCCTTACTTATAGTGAATCAAGTAAACGGAGATTTTCAAGCAAAAGATTCAAAAATGATGAGCTATCTCAAGGTCGTCAAAGATCGGGTCGCACGATTCGATCACTTCGCGATAGAGCAAATTCCAAGAGATTTAAACACACAGGCTGACGCATTAACTAACTAAGGCTCCGCATTCAACGAGCCAACTCTGGAAAGCATTCCTATCATCCATCTCATGACACCAACAAACAAAACAAAAGAAGAAGTACCAATGAACGAGGAAATATACAATTGGTCGCTCGACATTTGGAACTATCTCAAGCACAAACAACTTTTTGAAGACAAGAAGCTCGAAAAACAAAATCTAAAGCTTCACGGTATACGATCTTTGAAGATCAACTCTATCATCCACGTCTGGACTTCTCCTACGATGCATAACGAGTAAAACTCAAATGAATCGAATTCTCCAAGAAATGCACGACGGAGAATGCGAATATCTTTCAGGGGGAAGAAGCCTCACCAATTGGATCACGACAAGGCTATTACTAGCCCACATTACGTAAAGATGTCGTCAGGTACGTTCGTAATTGTGATGCTCGCCAACGGCACTCAGGTATGTCACATCGAACGTCTGAACAATTACATTCTGTCCTAATCCCTTGGCCATTCATGCGATAAGGAATAGATATCGTAGGAAAACTACCCCTGTACTAGGACAAAAAGTATTCTTACTTGTTCTTACAAATTACTTTCCGAAATGGATTAAAGCTGTTGCTTTTTCGCAAGATAGGGATAAAGAAGTCATATCTTTTATTCATACTAACATTACATGCAGATTTGGCATATCATCCGAGATTATGTGCGACAATAGCACTTAATTTAGTAGCAAAAGAACTCGTAAGTTCTACGACGAACGAGGAATCAAACTGATAATATCAACACCTCGACACTCATAGTCCAACGAGTTGGTTGAATCCAACAATAAGACGATAATCAATACATTCCGAAAAAGTCTAAAATTGGCCAAAGGAAGATGAGTCGAAGAGCTACCATCTGTTCTATGAGCTGATCGTACAACTCCAAGAGCGAGCACCCGCAGGTCAGACTCCATCACTCGTTAGTACATGGTTGTGAAGTCGTACTGCCGACAGAATCGCAAGTACCAATTGCAAGACAAGCCAATATCGATTGAAACTCTATCGACTTCACTTACGATGTGGACGCCTTAGATGATCTCTAAGAATCAGTATTACTTAAGATGGCTTCACGAAAATCATGGTCGAACGATATTTCAACAGAAACATGAGAGCCAAAACCTTCCAAATTTGAAATTACATCTTACGATGTGTCTTCCAAAACACCTAAGAGCTCAATGCAAGTAAGCTATCTACCAAATGGAAAGGTCCATATTGAATTTCACATGTTGTAGGAAATGGTGCTTATAAACTTAAGACCATGGGTAAAAAAGACGTCCCACGAAGTTATAATACAACACACCTTAAAAGGTACTACTTCTAATTCGTTTTGTACACACGATTATTTCCTACGACCATTACTGACTTAAGCATCGGAGCGCCGTTGGTCAAACCAACGGCCACCCCATAGCAATTATATGTTTCGCAGGTTTCGCACGATAAAAGAATGCTATAAAGCATGCATCGCAAATTTCACACGATCAACGAATGCCATAACGCACGCATCGCAAGTATCGCACGACCATCGCAAGTATCACACGATTATCGCAAGGATCGCAAGATTAAAATTGCATGAATTGCAAGTTAAATGCTCTAAACGCACGATTATTTCGCAAGTGCGCAAGACAACTCGCCAGTCGCACGAATACTCTTATGAGTACAAAGAGTTTCTAAAAACTCCTAAGGCCTTAGTTACACGATTTGCTTGAACGCAAGATTCGCTTGAACGCATGGTTCGCTTGAACGCATGGTTCGCTTGAACGCACGGTTCGCTTGAACGCACGGTTCGCTTGAACGCACGGTTCGCTTGAACGCACGGTTCGCTTGAACGCACGGTTCGCTTGAACGCACGGTTCGCTTGAACGCACGGTTCGCTTGAACGCGAACTTCACTTGAAATGCACGATTCATTCACATTTGCTTGATTTATTGTGCTTCAAATGCATAAATAATTGCTCGAAACATACGACTCCATATGTTATTTAATACCCATTTTACAGGAGTAAAGTCACTCAATTGCCTTAGTCGCAATGGTGCTAATCGCACGATCTAAAAGTATCTTTACTTGAATGCCTCATTCACAAAAGCGTAAGACTAAGACATTCGATTTCTTATTTAAAATGCTTTAACTGAAAAAGCAGAATACTTCGAAAAGCCTTGTCGCGAGAATATGCGATTCGAAGCAGATCACATATTTTTGGTCTTAAAAACCAATTTCGATCATGACATAAGTTACGCATGATTTGCACTCGAGATGCGCATGATTCACATGTCAGATATGCATGATATGCATAACAATTATAGAATGTGATTTGCATCAATATTACAAGTGATACGATGCAATTAAAGCAGGGGGCTAACTGTTATGGTCCAATTCTAACGCTCGACCGACGACGTTACAAGACAGATCTTGTATTTAAACAGGGTTCTCAGGATCGTATACAGCAGAAACAATCGTCTTAAGAATTCATCACTCGTCTTACGATGATATCCTACGGCGTCTTAAGATTTTATCACTCGTCTTACGATTTTATCATCCGTCTTAGGATTTCGTAAGATCACAATTATCTAATATATAACTACTACGGTAATGTCTGCAGGATTAAAACAATGTAATCGACAATCGTGAATAAAACACAAGTAATGGCACTTGACCATTTATTGTCATTAAGAGCTTTTGCACTATAAAGTGATATTCTAATTCGTTTGAAAAGTTCCCCGACAACCGACATCCGAATCAATTACTTTATCTCTCGAAGTCATTAATACTTTGACATTTATACACAAGAGTCGTACTTAAGACGCACGTTACTCTCGTCTGACTTGTGTTTATCTCTTTTATAGCGTAAGACATGCTATTATACTACGAATAACATCACCCCTGATTGGTGATATATAGTTCTACATCAGCGTGATGAGTCACGATCCGCTAACAATCAATTGCAATTCAGTTGATTCCTAACGAACTTAGTCGCTATTCGATTACTCTCTGTTAACTTAGAAGATTCAGAAAATAACTCTGTAGATTATATTTTCTAAATCTTGGGGGCAAATTGTTTGGGTAAAATTCTACGCAACGTACGACGATGACTCGAATCGTAAGATCATAATCCTGTATTATGATAAGGTCCTGAGATAAACCTAGTAATGCCCTCGAACGAATGTAATAAGATATCGAACGAATATTGTGCATATATGTCGTACGACATCCGTATAAAGACGTACGATATTTGACTAACGGTAACCTTTGTCGTAAGTTTTCTTATTTATTACAGGAAATCGTCCGTTGCCGGATATCTCGTCTTCAGTTAAAGACTCAGTCCAAGATCATCAAGGCGAAGAGTTAATCCTATTAAATGCGTCGACCGTTATAACCGTTGAAGACATTAATACTCGACCGTTACGACGGTTACGACCGTTATCATTAAAGTGTCATCAATGCACGTCCGTTATGACCGTTGGAAACATTAAAAGCACGACCGTTATGAAAGAAGCTATATAAACAACACTCGGACTACGATCAAGACAAGAGACAACTATGGAAGCAACTATTATACTCTCTCTAGCTTAGAATACATTATAATACTTGTAATTTACATTCGATCATACAAGTATTTCCACTGTAAACGTACGACACTCACTGTAAACTTCAAGGATATCACCCCTGTTTGGTGATGCATAGTGCAATGTCGGCTATCCCTTAGTCGACCGCAGGTTTTTTCCTCGCTCTTGAGGTTTTTCCTGCGTCATCAACTGATTTGTCTCCTTTTCTTTTTATTATCGCACGTTCTGTTAAATAGAATTACTTTCTTTCGACGGTCTTGCCTCACAAACCTTTTACGACGTATTTAGTGCAATTTTTGGCATTAACAATAACTGTTAGTTTATTAGATATGTTTTAAAAATATTTTTTTTTAAAACAAGGAGGAATTAGGTTTTATTATTTTTCAATCGAAAACCTTTAAAGTGAAGTCTTTAATAAAACCTAGTGTATTGTTATAAAAGAGCAAAATTGACGAAACAGTTAGCTTTTGTCAGCCGGAAAGGTTATCGAAACAGGTAGTTTCGATCAACCAGTACACTTTAAATCAGTTGATTTCAATTAACCAATGTTTTAAACAGTTGGTTTAAAATAATATGAATATTTAAAACAGTAAGTTTAGAATATCAATTGCTCTCTATAACAATCAGTGAATGATTATTTTATAAAAGGCAAAGTTGATAAAAACAGTTAGTTTTAATCAACTAGGTATACTATTAAAACAGTTAGTTTTTATTAGCGAGTAATTTTAGAACAGTTAGTTTTAAAAATTGCATGTATGTTTCAAACAGTTAGTTTAAAACATAAGTAGCCTTTATAAACAATCAGTTTTTCAAAATCCTGGAAATAAAGTTTTTCAAAACCCCGAAAATCATAGATCAGTAGTGCAACCCATCTAGGGGCACCTTCGGCGTAAAGTACATAGGCGTTGTAAGTGATCACACATTCAACGTCTGTGTTCAAACTGAAGCTGAAGGGGTTACATAACTCTGCGAATTATCTCCGGGTGGTACCGGCCAGAGTATAGTAATCAGGTCCCCAAAATGGTGAGATCTGTTTTGGTTCTATAATGTTCACCGGGTGGTACCGGGCCAAAAAGCACTAAGAGGGACTAAAACATGCACACGTAGTTGCCACAGTCCCGAAAAGATCTAGGAGTCATGTCAGTTGGACATGATTGGTAAAAGTCCTTACCTACCGAAATAAATACGGTTCTGGTGGAGCAAGAACATTACGCACATCAGGACGTATGAAATAAGGATCCTAGTCCAATAAATTGATCATTTAAGGGTTTATTGATATTTTATTGGAAATTAGTCTATTTACAGTTGCTAAGACCAAAAGTTTTATTTTGTGTAGATGGCAAGCACTGTTACCAGCACTAACAATCTTTCCCTCCGCTCTATCCTAGAGAAGGATAAGTTGACCGGCCCTAACTTTCTTGACTGGGAGCGCAATCTGATGATTGTGCTCAGACATGAAAGAAAGTGGTATGTGCTTGAAGAGCCACTTGGGGAGGCACCTCCGGCAAACGCTCCGGCTGCTGCCAGAAATGCCCACAAGAAGCACTCAGATGATCTCCTTGATGTTGCCTGTCTGATGTTAGCAACAATGAGCCCAGATCTGCAAGCAGGGCTCATAAATACAAATGCTTACGACATGATCCGCCAGCTGAGGGACATGTTTCAGACTCAGGCTCGTACAGAACGCTACGATGCCACCAAAGCATTCAATGAGTGCAAAATGGTAAAAGGAACATCAGTAAGTGACCATGTCATGAAAATGAAGCGGCACTTAGATCATCTGGAGAGGCTGGGTCATCCTGTTCCGTTGCAGCTAGCAACTGACACCATACTTAATTCACTGTCAGAAGACTACAGGCCCTTTGTAGTCAACTACAACATGAACAACATGGAGAAAACAATAGCAGAATTACACTCCATGCTTAAGACAGCTGAATTAAATATGGGGAACAAGAACAAGACAAAGGATGTCTTGATGGTAAAAGACGGAGGGATTAAAAAGAAAAATGGGCATGCTAGCACCAGCAAGGGAAAAGGACCAGTTCAGGCCATCCAGAGTGCACCAAGAAAAGCAAGGGCAAGGGCAAGGGCAAGAAGGTTAAGCCAAACAAAGCTAGGACCGAAAATCGCTGCTTCATATGCAATGAGATCGGTCATTGGAGGCAAAACTGCCCTAAGCGTCATGAAGCAGGTATGTAGACCTCAGAAAATTTATGATTGCTTTTGTCACTTCTTACTTGTTAGCTTACAAGTATACTGATACCTAGAGCAAATAATTATTGCAGGAAATCAGAAATGAAGTGAAGTGCCCAGGAGTTGCCGAGGATCTTAAGTACGAGATGATTTAAAGTCAAGACATTTTTGAATTTATAGTTTTAAAACAGTTATTTTGGGGGTTTATGTTTTAAACAGTTCTTGGATAATTATGATTTATATAATTTCATGGTTTTATTTTTCAAAAGTTATTGTCTTGACATAGAAATATCTGTATGTGCTTGATATTTTTATATCTGATCCTAGTTGATGCTTATTATAGTTACTTTAATGAAATTGAAGTAATTTGTATAAAAACTACCAAAACACACGAGATTCTATAGGAATGTGTTTTGAGAATAAAACATTTATGAATAATATTTTGTGATCCGAAAATAGAGAATTTAAGATATTAACACAGATAGTGTTAATAACAGCATTTATAAAACTAGAAAGATTCCAAATTCTGGAATTAGAACAAATCCAGATAAGTTTTATAAAAGGAAATTCTCAGAATTAACTAATCAAGTTTGATCAAGTTTTATTCAAATGTTTTAAAAGGAGAATTTAGGATATTAACTCAGATAGCGTTAATAACAATATTTATGAAACTAGAAGAATTCCAAGGTTTGGAATTAGGATTCAACCAAATCCAGTTGAGTTTCATAAAAGGAAATTCTCAAAGTCCATTACTTAAAATTAGGATTGACTAATCAAAGTCTTGAATAAGTCAATAGTAAATTTTGAGTAATAGTTAGTTTTTATGCAAGCCAGTGGGAGCCCGATTATTCTCTATCTAGTCTAAGATGAAAGAATAAAAGACATAATTATTGATATATCTCGGAATTCATAAATCCAGGTAGGATAAGAATTCATAAGATATAATTTACCCTTTTAGTTAAAAGGATAAAAGTTTCAAGACCCATGAAACAAAGGTCATGACTAACCTTAGAAATCAATAATTAAAGTGTTGGATTAAAATATAGGATTCCAGTAGATTTGCCAGGATTGCAAATGGAATCGGATTTCAGGTAGAAATCATTCATCTACACAGCAACTAAGGAAAGTTGCAGTCTTACATATTCAGGAACTGGAAGTGAGTCCAGGTCTCCGAGTTCATGGAATATGATAAAAGTCTAGTTATTGTTTTATAAAGTGTTTGCAGAACAATAATTAGCAGATACAAGTAGATCGTACGAACAGACTTGTATTTTTGGTTATCACTTTGATTAAAATGGTAAACTTTAATCAAAGGGTTTAAACTGAAGATGGGTGATACTTCATTTTAGACCAGTATTTAACAAATGTTAAATAGATAAAATGAAAGTTGTTAAAAGAAAAGACATTCAAACTTGTTATTATTACAGCGTGTAATATGGACTATACAAGATTGATTTCTTTATCACTTTCACATTTTGCATGTTTTAATTAATCCAGGAATGAAACTAGTTTCCAGTTTTCATTCAAAATCTGTCCGTGACAACTTATCAATGTGGGAACATGATAAGGCGTTAAAGTCATTGTGAACTTTTAGGTAGTTATGATCAATAACAGCTACAAGTGTTGTAGACTAAAAGTTGCACAGATATTTGATAGAGTAGCAAATATCGGACGTGATCCGCGGTTGAGATTGCTTCTTGGAGTAAAGTCATAAGTGAATCTCACAGTGGTTGTCCCTATCACCTGAGGTATCTGATTTGATATCATGAGGACTACTGAATTCTTAGTGCACTCAACCGCTACGCCGTAACAGGGTGGCCATAAAGGGTGCAACTAGATTCAGCGGAAGCCGTGGTGTTAAAGGCAGATATGCAAGACGGGATTTGCACCTCTTCTCAGAAGAGAGATATTTCTGGGCCCATCTTGACTGACTAAGTATACTGATGAAGTGCATGGCCATGCCCAAACGAACTGATTAGTTCTTTGTCGTTTACCTATCAGTAAAAGTCAGATAATCAAGAAAACAGAATCTTGAGTATTTAGAGTTGACACTTTCCAAGCTCATACTCACAGATGAAATATCGCGATGCAAAGGGAAAAGCCAAGATATACCCAATCAATGAACAGTAGTTTCATAGATAACCAATTCCTCACGGAATGTTTATATCACCAATCTGGGTATAAGAGTTCTTGTAACCTGGTCAGCCTAAGTGCCTGTCTAGGGGCCTCCTTAGGTCAGTGAAATCAAAGGTGGTATTGCCAACTTGCACAAGTGGGAGTCTGTTAGGAATTATGTGCAGAGTTGACAAACCAAGTGATTACACATCCAATGTTACAAGACACTTGAGGGTCACACCTGTGAGGACCTATAAGTCGAACAAGTTAGATGAAACCCCGAAATGGAGAATTAGGATTTATAATAGTGTATTATAAATCAGTTGGGTAATTTCAGTCAGGATTACCAAAGTTGGAGGATTATTAATTAATTAGGATATTATATATTTATTAAGATAAATAAATATATAATAGTTAATTGATAAAGATTTTATATATTAGATAAATATATAAATTATAATTATCGTATGCAAATTCTTTTCCAGCTAATTAAATAAGGAAAGGATTTGAGATAATTATTATAAGGAAACTGGATTCCATACAAACTGTATTTTTCCTCCATATAAATAAAGCCTATGGGTTAAGGAAAAATAAGAAGCTTTCAGTTAAGAAAAACCAGTTCCCAGTTTCCTCTCTCTCCTCTCTCTCCACCGGCGCCGATCACCTCCTTCCCCCCCGGGTCGGTTACAGTTTTGTCACTCGGGTTTCACAGTTCTGCTAGAGGAACGTTCGCTGGTCGATCACTGGTGGATTTATTCTCAAGCAACCAGGTAAATTGATCTAAACCACTAATAGGATTAAAACTACAAACGATTAAGATCATTAGGTTTTAATGGGTTTTTAGCTTTTATCGCTTCCGCATGATTAGATCAGAAACAGCGTGTTTCTGATCACGTGGGTTTTTAACAGTTTGTTTTAAACCTACGAGATATATCAAACCAGCGAGGTTTCGATAGATCTGAGATAATCCTCGGATCAGTTTGATCCGAGGATACCCACAAAAACCCAACAGTTTGACGCTATTATAAATACTTGATGATTTGTTCAAAGTAGAGAATAAAAGCACAAGTGATGTGACCAAGTATTTGTAGATACTCATCAGAGTGTTTGGGTATTGGAAGTGACCAGTAATCAAGTCTGCTTCATGGAGCCTTAGTCATAGGCACTGACTTGATAGGTTGTCCTTAGACCTGAGATACTTGGTTTGGGAACACGAGGACCACTGTACTCTTAGCACGTACTAACGCTGCACCGTAACTGGGTGGCCATACGGGACGTGACTAGATGCAGCGGAAGCCGTGGATCCAAATGCAAGTAGTCAAGAAGGGATTTGCACCTCTTTCAAAAGAGAGATATTTCCGGGCCCCTTGACGATTAAGATTGGCAGAAAACGCGTGGCCACGCTCGGATAGAATAACAGAGGTTATTTAGTAATATCCGTTACTGCAGGCAATCGAAATCAGAGTCAAGAAATACTTGATTTTAAGAAATGAATCCTCCACTCCATGTCTTAAATCACTTTAGAAATATTGTGTGCAAAAGGAATGAACCTGTGTATAAATTCAAGTGTGAATTGTATCTCTAGATGTAAGAGATCTTATAACCTGGTTAACCTAAGTGTCTGGCTAGGGACCTCCTTAGGCTAATGGTAACAGTACAGTTACATGTCTAGCACAAGTGGGAGTCTGTTAGGATTATGTGCGAGACAGTAACAAGGTTACCATATCCAATGTTATAGGACACTAGTAGGTCACACCGCTGCACACTAAATAAGAGGATGTTTGGATTATTTGGTTGAGAGAAATAATTAATCGTTTATTAATTATAAAAGGAGAAAGAAATAAATAATTAGTTGAATTATTTATAAATTAATTAATCAGTTGAATTAATTAATAAAGAGATAAATATGGAATATATATTTAATTATCAGGTTGATAATTATAAAGGTATTCCATATGGCATCAAACACTGCCTTATTAGTTAATATAAATAAAGGCATAAGGTTTGATTGAATATGACTGAATTGACAATTCTCAAATCAATCTCTCTCTCTTTTCTCTCCACCGCCGGCGATCATAAGCAAAAGGCGAGAGCCGAATTTTTCGTTTGCGGAATAATCCTAGGTGGTGGTCTAGCAATCGTTCCTCGAGAAGTGTCAGTAGCGGTGTATCCCCTGCAAGCATTCTGGAAGTTTATTCATCAAAAGGTAAACCATCAAACCCACTTTAATTGTATCTGTTTAGGTTAGGATTGGATCCTTGATTGGGAATCAGTTTTTGTTATCCGCTGCGCATGTTTATGCCCTTGGTTCCCAACAGGTATATGACCAGGGATAGGAATTTGTTGGGATACGTTGTTAAGAGGTTCGAACATGAACATGGGTGCTCCTTGAGGCATAGGAGGTGGACCCCGAGGCATAGGTGGCGGGCCATGAGGTATTGGTGGTGGAACCTGTGGTAAAGACGGTCGTACGTTGTTGTATTGTTTGTTCATAGTCGAAAATGGCACTGAGGCATTGAACTGTGGTCGAGGTGGCGGTCTTAAGTGTTGAGGAGGATAAGGAAGAGGAATAGACATCGGAATAGACATCGATGGTCCTGGCAAAGCTTAGAGACGTTGAATTTCGTTATTAGCTTCTTGCAATTGTTGTTGTAGAGATGCTATGAATCCGTTATCCATTATCCTGCGTAAATAGCTCAAAGAGAACTCAAAGAAAAGGTTAGTACTAAGGCGCACTTTTCACCGAATGAAATTTTTCTCAAAACGGAGCCCCACGGTGGGCGCCAAACTGTTTATGTAAAAAATTACACAACTCGATGTCGTAAAGAAATTGTGTGAGGCTTAACCGTCGAGAGAAAGAAATTACAATCAATGATAAGTGCGGAAAAGTAAAATGAGACAAATGATTTGATGACGCAGGAAAAACCTCACAACGGAGGAAAAAACCTGCGGTCGACCTAAAAGGTAAGTCGACAGAGCACTATGTTCACCAATCAGGGGTGACGTCCTTCAGGTATACAGCTTTGGTCGTACGATTACAATTGAGAAAACTATGAAATCGAATGTAAATTACAGATGATTCTCAAGAATAATTGCTATGGAACTTGTGAGCTTCGGATAGACTTCGTATCTTGAAATGCTGGCTTGATTCTTCTTATATAGTAGCTCGAGAATAACGGTCTAACGGTATTGTGGCTCATCAATGATTGAATCGTAACCGTCCAACGTTATTGTCTTTAATTAATGCTCGGAGAGTAACTGTCCAACGGTATTGCTGAGAGTTAATGTCCAGATTGTAACTGCTGCGAGAATCTTGCTTGTAACGGTCGATCTTGATGCTGTCGAACGATACATAAGTTACGACTTGCTCATTGTAATGATGGACTCCAACAAGCATGGCATAGTACTCAATTTCAGATTTCCTCAAAGGTGGACAATTGTTAGATATGATAATCAGCTTGCCTGCATCAAACATATAAACTTTGTATGTTTATTCGTTAGTATTGCCGTACGATATTATTGTCGTCGTTCGATTTATTCGATGTATATGTTCGATGTTTAATGATCTTTGTTCGATAGTTCTTTTAGGTTTTATCTCAGGACCTTATCTTAATACAGGACTATTATCCTAACATTTGTCTTACGATTATAGTCGGTCGTCGTGCGATTGTGGATTTTTACCCTAACAATTATTATCACTGTA
>JARYMX010000552.1:0-10000 GCA_030169165.1 Centaurea solstitialis | reverse complement strand
TGTTTTTTGTTGTGTGTTTGTGTTTGTTTGTGTGGTTTTGTTGTTTGTTTGTTTGTTTTGTTGGTTTTTTGTTGGTTTGTTGTTGTTGTTTTGTGTGTTGTTTTGTTTGTTGTTGTGATTTGTTTTGTTTTGGTTGATTGTTGTTGTTTGATGTTGTTGTGTGTTTTGGTTTGTTTGTTGTTTTGTTGTTTGTTTTTGTTTGTGTTGTGTTTTTTGTTGTTGATTTGTGTTTTGTTTGTGGTTTTTTTGTTTTGTGTTTGGTGTGTTGTGTTTGGTGTTGTGTTTGTTGTTTGTTGTGTGTGTTGTTTTGTGATGTTTGTGTGTTTGTGTTGTTTGGTATTGTGTTTGTTGTGTTTTTTTGTTGTTGTGGTGTGTTTTGTTGTTGTTGTGATTGTTGTTTTGTTGTTTGTTGTGTTTTGTTGTGTGTTTGTGTTGTTTGTGTTGTTGTTTTTTTTGTTTGTTTTTTGTTATTGTTTTGTTGTGTTGTGTTGTTGTATTGTTTGTTGTTGTTGGTTGTGTTTTTTGTGTGTTGTTTGTTTGTTGTTGTTGTATTTTGTGTGTTGTGTTTTGTTTGGGTGTTGTGTTCGTGTGTTGTTTGATGGTTTTTGTTTGTTTGTTATTTGGATGTTTTGTGTTTGATGTGTTTTTGTCTTTTGTTTTGTGTTGTGTGTTGTTGTGTGTTGTGAGTGTGTGTTTTGTGTTGTTGTTGTTTTTGGTGTTTGTTTGTGTGTTGTTTGGTTGTGTTTGTTTGGTTTGTTTTTTGTGTTGTTGTTGTTGTTTTTTGTTGTTTTGTTGTGTGGTTGTGTGTTGTGTTTGTTTGTTGGTTGTTTGTTGTTTTGTGTGTTGTTGTGGTTTGTGTGTTTTGTGTTTTGTGTTGTTGTGTTGTGTGTTTTTTGTTTGTGGTTTGGTTTGTGTTTTGTGGTTGTGTGTTGTGTGTTGTGGTTTTTGTGTGTTTGTGTGTTTGTTGTTTGGTGGTTTTGTTGTGGATGTGTTTGTGTGTTTTGTGTTTTGTTGTTGTGTTTGTAGTTTGTGTGTTGTGTTTTGTGTTGATTTGTTGTGTGTTTTGTTTTGTTTTTGATTTGGTGGTGTTTTTGTGTTGATGTTGTGTTGTTGTTGTTTATTATTTGTGTGTTTTTGTGTTTGTTGATGGATTTGTTTTTGTGTTGGTGGTTGTGTTTGATGTTTGATTTGAATTTGTTTGTGTTGTGTGGTGTGTTTGTTGTGTTTTGTTGGTTGTTTTGTTGTGATTGTTGTGATTGTTTGGTTGTGTTTGTTGATTTGTTGTGATTGTTGTTGTTTGATGTGTTGTTTGTTGTGTGTGATTGTTGTTTTATGTGATGTTTGGTATTTTGTTGAGGTGATTGTGTTGTTGTGTTTTGTGTTGTTATTTTTGTTTTTTTTGTGTGTTGTTTGTGTTTGTTTGTTGTTTTGTTGTGTTGTTTGTTATGTTTGTTGTTTTGTTTGTGTTGGTTATTCTTGGTTGTTTTTGGGTGTTGTGTTGCTGGTTTGATTTTTTGTTGGTGTTTGTGGTGATTGTTGTGTGTTTTGTTGTGGTTTGTTTTGTTGTTGTGTGTGTTTTTTGTTGTTTTTGTTTGTGTATTTTTGTTTGTTTTGGTTTGTATTTGTGTTGTTTGTGTTTGTTTGTGTTGGTTTGTGTTTGTTGGTTTTTTTTTGTTTTGTGTGTTTTGATTTGATGTGTTGTTTGTTTTTGTGTTTGATTGTTGTGTTGTTGTGTTGATTTGTTGTTTGTGTTTTGTTTTGTGTTGATTGTGTTTATGTGTGATTGTGTTTGGTTGTGTTTGTGTTGTTTGTTTGTGTTTTTTTTGATTTGTTGGTGTTGTGTGTTTTTGTGTTTGTTTGTTGTTGTGTTTTGGATGTTTGGTTTTGTGGTTTGATGTTTGGATTTGTTGTTTTGTGTTTGTGTTTTGGGTTTTGTTGTTGTTGTTTGTGTTGTTTGTGTGAATTGTTTGTTTTGTTTTGTTTTGGTTTGTGTTTGTGTTTTGTGATGATGGGTTGTGTGGTATGTTGGTGTTTGTGGTTGATTTTTTGTTGTGTTGTTTTGTTGTTTTTGGTGTGTATTGTTGTGGTTTGTTTGTATGTGTGTGTTGTGTGTTTTTAGTGTTGAGTTTAGTGTTGTTTTGATGTTGTGTGTTTTGTTTGTTTGGTTGTGTTGTGTTGTTTGGATTGTGTTGGATTTGTTGTGTGTCTGTGATGTTGTTTTGGTTGATGATTGTTTGTGTGTTGTGATTGTTTGTTTTTGTTGTGTTGTTTTTGTTGTTGTGTGTTGTTTTTGTGTTTGATGTGTTGGTTGGTTTGTTTTGGTTTGTTTGATTGTTGTTTGTTTTGTTGTTTTGTGTGTTTTGTTTGTTTTTTGTGTTGTGAGGGAATTTGTCTATTTTGTTGTTGTTTTTGATGTGTTTTTGTTTGGTCTTTTTGTGTGTTTTGTGTGTTTTGATTGTGGTTTTGTTTGGTGTTGTTTGGTTGTGATTGTTTTGTGTTTGGTTGTGAGGGGTTTGTTTTGTTTTTGATGTTTTGTTGTGATTTGTTTGTGTGTGATTGTTTGTGGGTGTGTTGTTTGTTTGATTTTGTTTGTGTTTTGGTGTTGTTGGTTTGTTTTGTGTGATTTTTTTGTTATGTGTTTTTGTGTGTTGTTTGATGTTTCTTGTTGGTGTTGTTTGATTGTTGGTGTTGTGTTTTTTTTTTTTGTTTTTTTTGTTTTTGTTGTTTTGTTTGTTTATGATTTGTTTTTGTGTGGTGTAGTTTTGGTTGTTTTTTTGGGGTTTTTGGTTTGTGATTTTTTTTGTATTGTGGTTGTTATTTTGGTTGGGTTTTGTGTTGTGATTTGGTGGTTATTTATGTTTGTGGTTTGGGTGTTTTTTGTTTTGGGTTTTGTTGTTTTTTGGGGTTTTTTTGTTTGGGTTTTGTTTTTAGTGGGTTTGTTGTGTTGTGTTGTGGTGTTTTGTTATTTTTTGTTTTGTGTTTTTTTTGTTTGTTTTGGTGTTTTTTGTTTGGTTGTGTTTTTTTGGTTTTTTGTTTTTTTTGTTTTTGGTTGTTGTTTTTTTTGGGGGGTTTTTTTGGTTGGTTTTTTGTTTTTTTTTTGGGGTTTGTTTGTTTTTTTGTTTTTGTTTTTTGTTTTTTTTTTTGGTGTGAAGCGGCTGATGAGACTTCAGATGGGGGAGCCGCGGACTCAGGTGTCACGGAGTGAGTTGAAGTGCTGGAGGAGGGCTCCGTGATGAAGGCATCAGATGTTACTGTGGTTGTGGTCGAACCTGTTGGAGCGGGAACTACGATTGGACTCGTTAGAGTGTGCAGATCGTATTCCGCGAGATCTAAAAAGTCTAAAGCAGAAAAGTTAGAAGACGGATCTGTGCTCGGTGGTGAAGGGAACAATTCAGGGAAAGATGCAGACACACTACTAGAACTAGCATTCAGATAGGTTTCAGATTCAGAGAAATCAACATTGGAGCTTTCCAGGATAGTTCGGGTCCGTTTGTTGAAAACCCGGTAAGCCTTAGAGTTATGTGAGTATCCGATGAAGATAGACTCATCAGACTTAGGGTCAAACTTACCCAAATTATCCCGGTCATTAAGAACATAGCATTTACAACCAAAAACTCTAAAGAAGTCAATGTTTGGCTTACGCTGTTCGACCATCTCGTAAGCGGTTTTACCAGTCCGCTTTACGATCAGGGTCCGGTTTTGCGTGTAACATGCTGTGGAAACGGCTTCAGCCCAAAACTGTTGAGGAACTCCAGAGTGAGCCATCATGGATCTAGCTGCTTCGACCAACGTCCGGTTCTTCCTTTCTACGACCCCATTTTGTTGAGGTGTGCGCACTGCCGAGAAGTTGTGAGTGATCCCCACTTCTTCGAGAAAGGATTGCAGTTTTGCATTGCGGAACTCAGTACCGTTGTCACTACGTATTTTCCTCATCCGACGACCCAAGAGAACTTGTGTGCGTTTGATGAAGGCTATGATTCGTTCAGCAGCTTCAGATTTGTCTCGAAGAAATTCAATCCAAGTGAACCTAGAGAATTCATCTACGAGAACCAGCATATACTTCTTCCTGGCGAGACTTTCTACTCTCATAGGTCCACAAAGATCCATGTGTATCAAGTCGAGGGGACTTTGGCAATTCGTATCCATTCTCGGTGGATGAGAGCTTCTGGTCATCTTTCCTTGTTCGCACGCAGGACAGAGAGTGTCCTTGGAAAGGCGAAGCTCAGGCAGTCCCCTGACTAATCCCTTAGAAACCAGCTTGTTCATATCTTTGAAGTTCTGATGGCATAGTCTGCGGTGCTATAGCCAACTGTCCCCTTTTGATGCTTTTGAGAGCAGACAGATCGCATTCTTCGGGTTAGCTTCAAACTGGGGGTGTGTTTGAGGGATTGAACGGAAGATGGTTGTGTAGAGATTGCCATTGCGCCTGGCGGAAAGAATAGCGTTGTTGTCTTCATCGTTTACGTCACTTCCGTACTGAAAGGTCTTCACCCAGTATCCGTTATCACAGAACTGGCTGGAGCTAAACATGTTGTACCCCAATCCCTCCACATAGCGTACACCCTTGATGATGTACTTTCCATTTGTGATTTTTCCCGACCCTAATATCGGCAACGGCGTTCTGTCGGCAGTCTTTATGTATCCCTCAAACTTCTCAACGTAGTCGAAGATGAAGGACCGCTGCCCAGTCATGTGTGTGTGAGCCCCCGAGTCAAAGTACCACACATGACTGATCTGCAAAACAATTAGGCTTGTTTAGGGACCCATTGCCAAATGGGTTCCTTAGGGTCAGAAACAATTGAATTGGTCGATGCAGTCTCCTTTTCGGATTTCTCCTTAGGCTTAGGGGACTGCACTGACGAG
This sequence comes from Centaurea solstitialis, assembly GCA_030169165.1. NCBI lineage: Eukaryota > Viridiplantae > Streptophyta > Magnoliopsida > Asterales > Asteraceae > Centaurea > Centaurea solstitialis. The sequence continues at coordinate 5,137 of JARYMX010000552.1, read as the reverse complement.
GAAGGTTTCCCCTTTCCTCTTTTTCTCCCTCTTCTCTTTCGAGATTTGATTTTAGGCACATCAGCATTAAAAGAATTATAGACACCATAGCGCAGAAAATTGTCAAACATAAAGCACATGTCATTACGCAAAGAGTCAAAAGCATGAGTTAAATGGCGATTACGTTTTACAGACATGTTTGAATTAATTCCTACACTAGGTGGAGCATAGCCAAGACCCGCACGGTTAGGACTATGCTGCTTAGGGAAAGCTTGAAAAGAGTTGGGTCTTCCTTGGTGATTCTTCCTCGGTGGCTTCACTTCCTGTCCACCATCCTTCTTCCTCCCATCTGCATTACGAGCATGGTGTGAGTTAGATGACGGTTTAATAGGAGAAGAGTTGCCACCCTTTCCAGAAGATGTTTTTGAAAATTTAGGTTTTGTGGAAGAGAAAGGTTGCTTTGGTTTTAACTGAGAGGTCTCACCCACTTCAAAGCTGCTTGAATTAAGGTCAAGACTTTTAATGGGTTTAGCTGAGTTACGAGCATCGTTAGACTTTGAATGCTTTTTCTGGAGTCCTTTGGGTGCGTGAGGCTTAACTGACTTTCCCTTGTCAGTACCAACACATTTTTCACCCTTAGGGTTACTGTTCTCAGAAACAGGAGCTCGTGACTCAACAGACTTCTCAGATTTTACAAAAACAGATTTTGGCCCTTTTGGGATAAAGCCTGAAGGATCATCACCTTCATCTAAGAACACCTTCAGATCGTATTCAACGTTAGGATCATGGATAGTCTTTGGTTCGGTTATCCTATGGTGTGAGTTGAAGGGTTCATCATCATCTGACAGTAAGGTGTAATAGTCCTCTGGATCCGCAACGGATTTGGTTTGGGAATCAACTATCGGATGGTTTAGAAGTGGAGTAGTCCTATCATTAACTGAGTCTGAAAGTTTTTCAAAGTACATGACTTTTCTTTTCAAGATGGAATTTGACACACGTTGGTTGGTTAAGGCCACACGATAATTGATCTTTTCATCATGATCAAGTTCTCTTGCAATTTCAGAATGAACATTTAGGAGAACATATAGTGCCTTAAGATCCGCAACCTTAAGTTGAAAATCAGTGAAGGTTGAGGCTGCGGTCTCACACTCTGAAGACATTCTAATTCTCTCGGCATTTGCCTCGATCAAGTCTTTCTTCAAAGTGTGAACCAAGTTGTCTTTTTCAGAAATAAGCACTTTCAGATTCAGTATCTGATGTTGACATGCGTCCAGATCCATGGCTTTTAGTCTAAGTCCAAACATTTCCTTCTCTAGTTCGACTAGGTCGGGACTCTTAGTTGCGGAAACATCCTCTGGTGGGATAACTAAGGTCTCCTCTGAAAAATCCATCTTCCTAGTGTCATAACTAGTGTTAAGGTCTGAGTAGTTGATGGGAGGCATAGCTACCCTAGGGGTCCTAGCTTTGATGCCTTCCCATGTGGACTTAGTGTTTGTTGGATCACTGGCCGGAACAAAGATAGGCTTATTGGGAGTAGGGCTAGTGGGAGGACTACTAGAGGTGCTGTTCGTTGGACTGACGGTCGTGGTTATGGTCTCACCATTTATAACTTCGGTATATGTGACAGTCTGTCTAACGAATTCCTCGGTCACATGTCCTCCTACTAGGGCAGGTTTGGGTTTGGAGGCGGCCATGTCCTCAAAGTTGTATAGATTAGAAGGTGCCTTTTCTAAAACATGGTTTTCTGACAATCCTAGTCCGGGTCTGGCTTTATAGAAAGGATTTTTGTTGGCATGCTGCGTAAGAATGCTCAAGGTCTGTTCAGATTGTCCTCTTTTAAAGTTGTTATCTTCAAGCTCTTGAATTTTGGAAAACAGTCTAGTTCTTTCTTCTGAAAGTAACTGAAATTTTAATTGGAGCTCACCATGGTCATTGTTAAGTTCCTCATGGGTTTTCTGAAGACAACTGAGTTTGTTGGACAAATTGGACTCTCTGACGCTAGACTCAAGAGTCTCACGATTGTACACTATAGTCAAGTCCTCAAGAGAACTTTTGTATATGGCACTGTCGATTCTAAATTTCGTGACGAGAGATCGTTCCGATTGGAGACATCTCTCAAGTTCACAAATTCTAGATTCTAACATTGTCACATCATCAGTTAAGTCAGGAATAGTGGATACCTCAGAAGCGTCGAGGTCTCGATATGTGCTGGGGCCAACAGCTTCAGGTCCTTCGAAGTCTGCCATCAAACACGGACCCCCAACAAGATGATCTTCCTCGTCTGAGCTTTCTTCCTCACACACCCAGTTTTCCTCATCAACTAGCAGAGCGACTCCCTTCTCTTTCTTCCTCATCAATGCTGCCTTCTTCTCAAAGTATGCAGCATCCTTGTATCTGACAGGGCAGTTGTTCGCATAGTGACCCAGCTTGCCACATTTGAAGCAGGATGTAGTGGCACTAGCGGTCTTTTGAGGAGCTGGGGTAGGAGCACCACTATTCACAGGAGCTGGAGGAGCATTCAACCTTTGATCACCAATCTCAATAGGACCTTGATGATGTCCTTCTCTCGGGGCTTGCTTGGAAGAACCACTCTGATGGTTGCCTTCTGGATAGTTCCTTTCTTGATCTTGTCCATATCCCCGGCCACCTTGACTGCCTTCAAATCTTCCATATCTTCCATCATCACGTCTTCCATCTTGGCCACCTTCGTACCCGCTGCCATATCCTTGACGATCAATGTATCCTGATTCAGGAGTGTAGTTTCTCTGGTTTTGGCGATAGTTGATATGAGAGACTTGTCCTCTCCAATCTCCCTGATCTTCAGGACCTCCCTGATAGTCCAGGTAGGTGTTATCTCTGTAGCTTCCCCTTGCTTCCCTATACTGGCCTTGATCACCACGGTATCTTCCTGGATGCTGATTCTGATATCTGTCCCCTTGCTGGTATCCTCCTCTTCCTTGATTCCCAAACTGAACTCGTTCCTGCTGGTAGTGTCCACCTCGGCCTTGCCCCATCCTTCCTCCATTGGGGTATCCAGATCCCCTAGGTCTGCTGTATCCACGTTTGGAATTCAGCTTTTGTACGCTATTAGAGATGAGGGCAAGGGACTCATTCACATGAAAGAGCTCATCATCGGAGATTGAGATGATTAATGGATCATCTGGATGTTGATAGCTTGGATTATAGTTCGAGTTGAATTCTTGGTAGTTTGAACCATAGTTCCCGTTGAACTCCTGATTGTAGTTCTCCTGATAGTGCTGAGGTGGTGAGTGATTGAATTGCTGAGGAGATGAGTTGCTGTACTGTTGATGCTGGAAGGAAACTGAGTTTGATCCTCCACATGGTACTGCCGCGAGTGCCAGAGGGTCAACAGCATTTTTGAACTTGCCGCCAGTGATGAATTCCTCATGCTGAACCATCATGCTAAAAAGGTCATGTAGACCCATAATCCCCAGATTTCGGCTCAGCTGCAAGTTGATCGCCAGATTTTGCCATGCCGGTGTTAGGTTCTTCAGGAACTTAACATTCACCTCGTACTTTGACTTCTCTATTCCGAGTCTTCGTAGGTCATTCACGAAGGCGTTCAGTCTTTGATAAGACTCGGTGAGGGATTCGGTTTCCCTGGCTTTGAAGCCTTCGTAAGCGTTTAAGGCACTTTCCTTTTGACTCTCGAGGGCGGTGTCACCTCCCTGCATCTGTTGCTCTATTTCTAACCAAACGTCTCGTGCGTTTGTCAGACTATCCACTCTTGCGTACATATCATTAGGAAGAGCCATAATCAGAAGGGTTAGTGCACGCTTGTCAACGAGGTGCCGGGCTCTTTGTTCTGGATTGAACATCTCAACTGGCTTTTCGACTACATATGACGGAAGTTCGGGACACGTATCTGTTTTGGGAACAGCGGCAACCGTAACAGTTGGTCGGATTGGGCCTTCACGGATTGACTTCATGAGATTTCCGTCGAGCATGTCTAGGAAGTGTATCATCCGGCGTTTCCATTGCTGGTACTCGCCCATCACCAGGACAGGAGGGCGAGTTTCGGAACCAATCCCCAGGATTTCCTTCGACATTTCTGAGAAAAGAATGAGACCTCCTTGTAAGATTCACTTGGCTTGAACACAGAAAGGTTTTGAAAAAGCTAAAGTTTCGAGCGCCTCGGGACACAGAAAGCTTGGTAAAAGTAAAAGGTTTTGAAAGCAAGCTTAGTGTCGAATTTGAGAAACAAAACGGCAAGAGTTTCGGCTCAAAGAGGCGAAATCCGACTTGGAAACAGATGTTTTCCGATTCGGATTTGGCTCAAACAACAGGATTCGAAAAGCAGCTTTTCCGACTCGGAAAATGAATTTTTCCGATTCGGAAAAGGAGGGTGCGGAAAAGGGACTCGGAAAAGAGAGAAGTTTCTCAAGAGCAAGACCCCGAGTCAGAGACTCGTTTTCCGATTCGGAAAACAGAGTTTTCCGGTTCGGAAAAGGAGAGTTCTCCGATTCGGAGAATGAGCAATTTCCGACTCGGAAAATTTGAGCTGATAATTCAGCTCTCGTTTTCCGATTCGGAAAACCTGCACAGAAAGCTCGAAAAATTTCTCAAAAACACTTAAAAACCTCTTAAAAATCAGTGTTTAGACCCCCAAAATGTAGGAAAATGCTTAGAAAACTATGGGGAATCACTTAACACTTAATTTAAGCCCTTTTAAAACACCTTTTGGATTGAAAATCCAAAAGTTTTGAAAAACTCAAAACTTGAAAAACCTTAAAAACCTTTTAAAAATCAAACCAAAAACCAAGGAATCAACAAGAATGGCTCTGATACCAATTGTTGTCCCTGAAAACAATGAAATGCAAAATAGAAATGGATGGAAATCCTATAAGAATGAGATGAAATCAATGCAAGCTTTGATGAACTCAATAATGGTGAAAAGTTGCCCAATTTGGTATAATATTGATTCCTCCTCTTTGAAAACCCTAAACATCCTTTTCCTTTTATAGGGAAAAGGAAGTTACAAAAGTTGTCAACAACGGCCCCCGAGGTTCCAAACCTCAAACAAGGGCTTAAACAAAATAAGATTGTTTATAAAACAAGGAAACTAAACTAGAAAGCATTTAAAAGATAGATGATTCTGACTCTTCTCAACATCTGGGTTCTACACCTTTGGAGTTCC
>JARYMX010000551.1:0-17928 GCA_030169165.1 Centaurea solstitialis | reverse complement strand
AGAAGATTTTTGGGAAAAGGGTTTGGGCCTACTGTCGATTACCAAACATGGCCCAAGGGGTTTTTCAAATGATTTAAAAGCAACTCTCGCGGGGAGCTGTGTTTTTGCTTTTGTGGTTAAATTATATTTTGCACATGTAAAAATATGGCTATATACTAGTTAACAAATATATGGGATTATAAAAATTTTTTGTTTAAAAATAGAAGTTAAAATACCTTATTTTGACGTGTTGGATATTTTAGTGTAATTGGATTAACTTTTTGACCAATTTCATCATAATAAGACATAAATTTAGGTTTGGGAGATGCGGAGTGCATCCCTCCCTTAAATTTTATTATGATTTTAGGGGCGAAGCCCCTAAGGAAGGGGGGGCCGGGGGAAAAGCCCCCCTGGTAGCGGGGTCCAAGGGGCAGCGCCCCTGGTTTGGGTTTATTTCTACTAAGTTTTAAAGTCAAAAATTTTTCCCTCAAAAAATTTAAATTTTTGGGAAATTGAGGGGCGAAATTTGACACTTTTGGAAACCAGAAAACTGCCTTTTGGCAGTTACCCCGGGTTTCATAAATTATATTTAGGGGATTTTGGTCGTTATTTTTTTGGCCTTTTTTTTTCAAAAAAAATCTCAAATATAACATACAGAAAATTATCGATCTCGGGAAATTGAAACTGATTGAATAATTCGGGAGAACCCCCAAAAATTGTTTCCCATCGAAAAAGGGTTTACACGCCCTTTTAGAATTTTAAAAAAAATCTATATTGTTTTTCTACTGTTTAACCCCTACATACGGACGTAATTAAAGTTTTTTAGTAGTTAGGACCACATCAAAAAAAAATAATAAATATTGCAGGGGTTTTCTTGCAATAAAACGCTAAGACAGTGAAAAAACAAGGACCAACAAAAAGCAACTAACTTTTAAAAACTATTAAAACATTTTAAATTTTGAACTTTTTAAAAAAGAAAAAAAAAAAAGGTTAAATTTTAAAAAATTACCGTTGAATTTTGGTAATTTTCAAAAACCATCTCTAACAAATATATTATTCTAAATCTTTTAGACATTTTAGGGGTTGTTTATTGGGAAAGTTTACTTAAAAGATGTCATTTATCTTACCAATTAAGTATGGCATGGATCAATAATCGTATCCAGTAAAAAGCATAACAAGGACCAAAAGTTTTACCTGTTAAGTAATAAAAAGATTCTTACCCAATAAGTGTTAACCAAGTTTAAGACGTTTGTAAATAATTTGTTTGATGCCTGGAATGTTACATGATAGGGTTAGTGATGTAATTTCTATTGCCAGTAAACATTTGGTAAACGGTCTCTTATAACAAGTTTGCTCCAACGACTATGACACTACGTTAACCTTCCTCTAATTAAAGAAAAATAATGGGAGAAAAAGCGAAAAATCTCCATATTTGGAAGAAAACGAAACACATCATACACATTAGAGATGCTCTAAGAAGTAAGAACTTCATGATATCTTTTTAAATTTTATCAAAAACCTTAATTCTCATCGTGAACAATTGAACTTGATATTAAATAACATTTTTGTTAATTTTTACATATTTCTTTGACTTTATAATTTTAATGTCTACATATATCATAGTTATATGGCATCTATAAAAGAGTTTTTTTATAAGAATTATAATTAATGAATTCTTATCTAAATTATTGATTTAATGAATTGAAAATGACATAACAATAAAAAGTACATAAAACAAGTTCTTATAAGAACCTTTATTCAAGATATTATCTGGAGATGTTTTAAATAGAAGATTTTAACTTTAAAATCATTTGAAATTTTAAAGAACATAACATTGATTCAAATTCAATTGTCCTTGTGATTTAAAGCTACACGCATTTCCTTATTTAATAATCCAAGCATTTATTTCTTAAGCTATTTATGTTTTTATTGTTGTAATTTACAAAGAGTCAAAATTACAAATAAAAAAATTATATACTTTAGAGTGATGCTATTACATTCTATTGCCTATTGATTAGATATATTTATTTTATTTTGAAGTAGATTATTGATAATTTTGTCTATCTACCACAATATTGTCTTTTTAGTGTGTTTAGCGATTAATCGTTAAAAGTCTTCACGTTTATCTATAGGGAAAACATCTAATTCACAATATTGTCTTTTGTCTATCTACATGTTCGTGTCGAAAGTCTTCACTTTTTAGTATGAAACTCACTGCCAACCATGGGAATGGTTCCGGTTTTTCCAACAATAAAGAAGCATATTGCATCCACAAGAAAACACACAACATTTAGTGTCTTTTATTTACTCTGGAGCAAATAGTTTTTCTAATACAAAACGTAGAAAGCAATACAATGAATCTATAAGTATTTTTAATTTAAATTGTATGTATTATGGAATACAATGTATTATCTCGTGTTTAGATCATTTATAAATATGTTCGTGTCATAAATACATACAATGCAAGGCCATGTTATAACTTTCAAGTACATGCTCGTTGCTGTAAATGTAATTAAAAGAGTTAACATGATCGGTGTTAATTTATTTGCATATTAACCGCAGGGAGTTTTACACCAAGATTAAGATTTCTATCCTCATTTATTTGAAATGTTTTTATAAAGACCCTGTCATTTAATCTGTCGTTTTTAAGCCTACATTTTTTCATAAATTAAAAATTGCTTAACATTAATATTTAATTAGGCCATCCGCAGCCATCGGCAGAGGCCATCGGTACAGGCCATATGCAGGCGGTAACACCACCGTGAGGCGGCTGTAAGCTGCCTGTATGAGAGCTCAACGGTGAGTACTTACAGGTTCGGCAACAATCGGTAACACACACACATGTATATACAGAATATATATATATATATATATAAACATTATATTTTATTATTTAAATAATACAGGTGTATGAACTGTACGACTGTGGATGAAATTGTAAGGTAATGGTAAGGTGGTGGTAAAGCTGATGTGGCGCTGAGGTGGTAACCTATACAAGTGGTATGACCTGTACGGCTGCGGATGGCCTTAACTAAATATTTAAAAACATTACAATTCATGATACTTGAAAAAATAGGTATAAACTTAAAGAACAAACTTTTATGAAAAATGTATCAAATTTTACTCGTATTCTTATTATATATATCCAATTTCAAATTGTGCAATTGCATGTATTATGTTTTAAAAATTGCAATTGTATATAATATTTTACTTCAATTTGTGTTATTGCTTGTAATATTTTAACCAACATCAATAGGTTAATATGTAAAATATTATATACAGTTGCAATTTTTAAAAATATACTACATGCAATAGCAAAATTTGAAATTGGATACACACAATAGGAATACGGGTAAAGTTGAATACATTTTCATGAAGTTTGTCCTAAACCTAAATTCCAATTTCACTTAAACACTTCATGAAAATGCATCCAACTTTACCCGAGACTCTCGACTCGATTGGCGGTTTCCTTGTAATGTAGGATAAGCTTTGGTGTGGAACTTTTTTTAGGAGACGTGGGACATGGCGTTGGAAGTAGAGTTTCTGTTGATCTTTTGCTTTGAGGATCGCATATGTTTTTGAGATGGGGTCAAGCTTAAGCATTGCCTTTTCATGACTGAATTTTTGGATGCGATGGCGCGTTTACTTGTCTGGTTGCGAGCTAGTACGTCACAATGTTGTAGCTGTTGTTTCAGGTAGCTTTCTCAATCTCTATATTTGGATCTCTGGCTCTTATCAGTTTCACTTTTGGTTGACCGATTTGAAGAGATGGGTTCGCTTACGGTAGACCGCTTTGAAGTGGTAGACGTGTCCTCTATGCACTCGAACCATTATGCGTTTTAGTTGTTTGTTAGCTTCGACTCGGTCTGTTTTGTCGTTCCATTGTGTTAGTTTATTTGTGGTTGGTGGGTTGTTGCTTGTGGTTTCATTTTCGTTTGTTTGTTGGGTTTTCGGTGTACTTGATGCTTCCGTTTCTTAATAAAATTTCGCTTTGCTGTTAAAAAAAATCCACTTAAATAGAATTATACTACATTTTGTGATAACTAGTTTTCCCCCTGTGTTATATATAAACCTAAATTCCATATCTTTACTTAAATTTCGTTATATAAGGTGTTATACGGTGTTTTTATTTTTACTATTTGATGTTTATTATTGATTTAAATATGTAATAAATTAGATTAATGTTGTTTATCCGTATCTTTACCTACGGATCAAAACATGCCAAGTAGCAAGTATATCATTCATTACATGTTGCTTCTAAGCTTACATTTAGGAAACAATATCTAATTGGATATAGTAGGATTGTTTTATTTTGAATAAATCTGACAAATTTTGTCCATGTCGACTGTTCTTATGTGACTATGTAAGTTGGGTCCCTCATATGAAATAACTACATGTATGATTACTATTGTCTCATTTATTAATGGCCTTTCAAGCTCACACCATTAACATTGGCCTTGTTAAATCCATTTGCACCCCCCCCATATTAAGCATTTTTGTTTTTTATCACTCTTGTAGTATATGCATTTATATGCATAAGTGTAGACGAAAATCCAAAAAGAAAAGAAAAAAACTATATCACCCATCTTCCTATTCCTCCCCCTACATGATTGTTGCTCCCTTCCTCCCCCTATGTCGTTGTTGCTCCTGCCTTCATTAAACTTCCAACGAAATCAACTTATGTTACTTATCATTTTTTTCATATAGGTTCGCTCTCTTCAACTATAATTGATGCACCTGATTGTTTGAAAACCTGATTCCTCTCCAATCCATTTGAAACTTGATGAAATCTCGACCGAAACCATGGTAGAACCCTATATCTCTCAATCCTCATATTACTTGATGAACTTTGGATTTAAACCTATTTCTTCCTGTTTTCGGTTGCTGTCATTATGAGCATTATTGGTTATTCATCAATAGCGCACACACATCATATATCTAAAGAAAAAAGAAGAAAAACTACTTGATCGATGTAAGACTTTATCTTATTGTTGCTTCATTTCCCCCATTGATTTTGGGGTGGTTGACTTCAAATTTAATTTTGTTATTTATCATCAAGGTGTTGTTTTGGATTTGGTCTATGTGAGTGTGTTAAAATGCTTGGTGGTCGAAGATGAGGTAATGTGCGAATAAAATGACCGGATAAAGGGTGGGGGCTTGGGGGTTTCTTGTTCAAAGTTTTGTGTGTTATAGGGCAAGGCAAGCAACCTGGGAGTTTCGGTGTTGCCTTCCATTTTAAGATGAGAGGGACAAAGAATCCAGATTCACCGCAAACAACAAATCCGACGAGAATTCCTTTAAATTTTATTTTTAAATGAACTACTAATAATTTTAATGGTACAGGGATATAACGGGTTTCACAAGAATTCTTGGTCTTGCCATTTTGGGTTGGCGGGAAGGAAGAGACACACCTTATATTTGTGTGCAATAAAATGTTTTCTTTTAACAACAGATACAAAGATTAGAAAATATCCGAGAGTTAAACAAACTCTATAGAAGTTGTTAGGACAAGAGACCAGATCCATACAAAAAAAAAACAAGAATATGGATACTAGATGCATAATTTTCATATAACAAGGGACTATATTTGTAATTTAATAATTTTCTCTTACAAATATAATCAAAGAAAATACATTTGCTCTTATTGGGCCGGCCCATTTCTAACAAACCCGAGGGCGCCAAAATATATTGCGGTTTAAAAGAAAAAGAAACCAAATGGATACTTCAAATCGGACCGTCAGATCTATTTCAATCTACGGCTATTAATCACGATCCGTGTGCTTTAATCCTATTGGCCAAAATCACACCAACCAACCGGCTATATAAACAAACGAACCCCTTTTTTCTCCCATAGAAAAGTTAACAATTTTCCGATCGGTGTTTTTTTCATCTTCAAGAAAATCCACAAATTTTCCGTCCAAATCTCCGTTAACGATGGCCGGAAGAGGGAAAACCCTAGGATCTGGAGCTGCAAAGAAGGCCACTTCGAGAAGCAGCAAGGCCGGCCTTCAATTTCCGGTTGGTCGTATCGCTCGTTTCCTTAAAGCCGGAAAGTACGCCGAGCGAGTCGGTGCCGGAGCTCCGGTGTACCTTGCCGCCGTCCTGGAATACCTCGCCGCTGAGGTAATTTGGTCGATCCGTTTTGTTTTGAGATGATTTTTTGGTTCGATTTTGTGTTTTACGATTTCTAGGGTTTCGTTTTTTTTAGGTTGAGATTGTGAATTTGTAATTAAATTGGTGAGGTGAATTTCTGGAACGGTTTTTTTTTGAGATGAATTTTGATTCAATTATGTGTTTCTAGGGTTTCGTTTTATTAGGTTGAGATTATGAATTATTGAATTTGCAGTTGTGGAAATTGGGGAGATGGACGTTTTTGATTCAATTTTGTGTTTCTAGGGTTTCGTTTTTTAGGTTTAGGTTACAGATTTGTAATTTGATTCAATTTTGTGTTTCTAGGGTTTCTGCCTTTTAAGTTGAAATTATGAATTATAATTGTGGAAATTGGTGTTTTTCAGGTGCTTGAATTGGCTGGAAATGCTGCTAGGGACAACAAGAAGACCAGAATTGTTCCGAGGCATATCCAATTGGCGGTGAGGAACGATGAAGAATTGAGCAAGCTTCTTGGTGATGTCACCATTGCTAATGGTGGTGTGATGCCTAACATTCACAACCTTTTGCTTCCCAAGAAGACTGGTGGATCTTCGAAGCCGTCTGCTGACGAAGACTAGGGTTCCAAGATGGATTTGGGGGTGCGGATTGTGTTGGATTACATTCTGTTTGTGTTGGTTAGGGTTTCGAATTCGGGGTCTTTTTGTTTCGATTTGTGTTTGTAGGAAGCTATATTAGAAGATAGGGTTCTCCAATTAACTGATGTGTATATCTGTTATTTTAGTGATACTTGAAGTTTCTTCATAATGAATATCAGTTCTATTGCTAAATTTCTTGTTTTCTTTTCATTCTTATTTGTTTATTGGATTCTTTTGTGGTGTAATGTTTGTAGATTTGTTTCTGGATCTTTATCTTTCTTTATAGAATTTAGGGGTTTTGTTGAATTGGATAATTCAGGATATATATGCTGGCTGAAGATCTTGAAGGTGGTTTGCAATGATCTTATTTATTGGTAAGTTGGGTTATTGATATATTGACATTGGTTTTTATGTTACCTTTTCATTGTTAGTGAGGTTTTTGAATAAATTTTGGTTATTCTGATAAAACTTGTAATCCTTTTGATGGTGAGTTGGGTTATGGTGTTGATTGTTCATTGCCATTGATGCTTTGTGTATGTTGTTGTGGAGCAATAAGATTTTTATTTCCTCTGATAGTTTTGCTTAATTGATGCAAATAGATGGGGCCAATTTGAAGTCTGTATATGAGCTGGATATGTATATAAGGTATACATGTTATATGTGCTTACTGATTGTTACTTATCTTTCATGATACTGAACTTTGATCATTGTTTAGTTACCAAGTATTAAGGTTATCTAACTGTGTTGTTAACTATGGGGTAACTTCTAGTTATGCATTATGTCATTGAGATTCTATGTTTGTTATGTGTTTGTTCTATAAAACTATATGCATGGTATCTTTAATCGAGCCATTTTTATGCAGATAAATAAATGAAAATTTAACAAAAGTAATTCATTATTTAATAATGGGTTTAGTTCCTCAAAATGTATCCAACTTGTCACCTTTTGCTATTGTGTGTATCCAACTTTAAAAATTACCATTTAATACACTGAAGTTTTAAAAACTACCATTTAGTACATTGGGAAACTTGTTGAATAAGTAACAGGTCATTCCGGCCATCCGGTCATCTTCTCCGGCGAGACTTTCTCCGCCGAGACTTTTTCCGGCAAGAACCCATCTTCTCCGACGACCTTTGGCAAGAACCCATCTTCTCCGACGACCTTTGGCAAGAACCCATTTTCCGACGAGACTTTCCGGTTACTCCATCATTTTTCCGACGAATCTTTGGCAACCACCCACAGTCACCGGAACTCCACCATTTTTTCCGGCAAGACTTTTTCCGGCAAAAACCCATCTTCTCCGCCACTCACCATCTTCTCCGGCTGCCTTCATAAACTAAAGAGCACCCCACCCACTTGTTACTCCACTTCGAAAAAAGGGTGTACATGGTGGTCGGAAAAAGTCACCGGAAACGAGTTATACATGGTGGTTGGAAAAGTCACCTGAAACGGGCTGGACATGGTGGTTGGAAAAGTCGCCGGAAACGGGCTGCACATGGTGGTTGGAAAAGGCGCCGGAAAGTTGTCGGAAAAGATGGTGGTTGCCTGAAAAGTCGTCGGAGAAAATGGTGGTGGCCGGAAAAGTCGTCGGAGAAAATGGTGGTCGCCGGAAAGTCGTCGGAGATGATGGTGGTCGCCGGAAAAGTCGCCGGAGAAGATGGTGACCGGCTGTTGACCTATGATAGCAGGTCACAATGTACTAAGTGGTAGTTTTTGAAACTTTAATGTATTAAATGGTAATTTTTAAAGTTTGATACATACAATAGCAAAAGGTGACAAGTTGGATACATTTCGGGGAACTAAACCCTTTAATAATTTATAGGAATAATGTGAATTAATCAACTGTAACGTGTATCTTTACATGAATAGCTCAAATTTAGTTTGGATTGTTCCATGGAAGCTTTTCTTATACTTATGCATTCCTAAATATACTGCTATGTCCCTAACATTAGGATTTTATTGGGTTTACAGATATAAATTTACTATCTAGCATTCAACATCGTGATGGTGAGTTCGTTGGTCGAACATGTGATGGTGAGTTCGTTGGTCAAACATGTTCCAGACGTACTTGCGTCGGTTGTAGCTTTTTTGTAGAAGTAACCTGGAAACTTTGGTGGAGGCAGTTCACTGTCACTCTCAAACATGTGCATCACAGAAGACATTGTTGGCCTATCTTCTGGACATTGTTGAACACACAACAAACCCACATGGATCGATTGTTTCACTTCTGATAAACAGATGGATTCATCTAGAGATGCTGCAACCAGTTTCAAGGATCTGCCTTCTATATGGAGTCCCCATGCCTACAAGAAAGAAAGAATAACCAGTAAGCCTGTGTTTAAGTTACCTTATTTTTTGTGGTTATTGAAAATTTCGTGTTTGGTTAGCCAGCTTTTTGAAACTCTAATTCAAGTTGCCTTTGGTCAAATTGCAAGTTTCTTATTCCTAAGTATTTCCTATTTAACATGTTATTTTTGATAATTATACATTGTCATCTAGTTTTTACCAAAGATCAATAGTTCATAGCTTAAGCATAAGTGCACATAAAGATAGGCAGCTTAATTGAAATGAAACTAACATGTCCAAGAAGGTTGTGACTGTGTTCTTTGTGGACGAATCCTCTTTTTCTTTCAGCTCACAATCTCTAGCACAATAACACCAAAGCTAAATACATCTGATTTTATCGAAAAGATTCTGTCTCCTGCATACTCTGGTGCCATGTAGCCACTGCAGAACAATTGTTGTTAACTTCAAGATATTTTATTAAAGGGAAAATTGCCGAAAAAGGTAACATAAATGTCCAAAAAATCCAATGTAGGTAACGTACATTTTTTTTGCCAAGAAAGGATTATACACTCAATTTTGTCAAAAATAGGGTAACAAAAACCGGTAACCTGAAAAACAGGTTACCACCTCCGTTTTCTCTCACCTCACTCTCTCACTCTCTCTTATCTCTTTTCTTTTTTAGACTTCCACCAGATTCCATCTATCTCCCCCACCACCACCACCAACTCCACCACCCCCACCCCTACCACCACCATCACCCCCTACTACCACCGGCCCCCAACCGCCACCACCAGCCCCAACCGCTACCACCACCACCATAGATTAACACCACGGCCATCTATCATCTTCATCATCATCGATCATCTGCCATCTATCATCTCCATCATCATCGATCATCTGCAACCACCGTAAAACCACCAACTACCACCATCGTCGTCTTCAGATCTGCAACCCCTTTTTCCCCAAGCCCTAATTTGACCTTTCCCATTCTCCCCAAACCCTAAATCGATGGTGTGTGGAGATGTGTGTGTGACTGTGTGTGCAGGTGTGTGTGTGTACATCGGTATGTGTATGTGCAGTTGTGTGTGGTTTGGAGGTGGTTGTGGTGGTGGGTGGTTTGGAGGTGGCTGTGGTGGTGGGTGGTTTGGAGATGGCTATGGTGGTGGCGGTGGTTTAGAAGTGGCTTGGAGGTGGCTGGTTTAGAGGTGGCTGTGGTGGTGGTGGGTGGTGGTTTTAAGGTGGCTGTGGTGGTGGGTGGTGATGAATGGTGGTGGTGATTGTTGATGATAGTGGCGGTGGGTAGTGGTGATTGGTGGTGGTAGTGACAGTGGGTGGTGGGTGACTGATTGGTGGTGATGGTGAATGGTGTGGATGGGGGGATAGTGGGGATGGTGGTGATACTGGTGGTGGTGATAGTGGTGGTAGTAAATGTTGGTGATACTGGTGGCAGTGGGTGGTGGCCTGTGGTCAAGGCCGGTCAATGCCGGTCAACGCCGGTCAACGGTGAGACAGTGTTGACTAGACTGCCACCTAGACAGACACGTCAGCAGGTAACGCTGACTGGACTACCACTTGGACAGACACGTCAGCAAGTTACCTGCTGACTAAGCGGGTTATCAGGTTAATCAGGTCAGCAAGTTACCGATTAAAGTTTTGCTTGCGTAGTAAATTGGGTGAAATATTTTTTCGCGTTTTTGACCCAAGACGGCACCTACGGCCCAATCGCTTGCATCACACATAACCTCGAAAGGTAATTTCCAATCCGGTGCAACAACAATTGGGGCCGTGACAAGTGCTTTTTTTATTTTCTCAAAGGCCACTTTGCATTCCGAGGTGAAGTTAAAAGCTTGGTCAACGTGCAACAAGTTACATAACGGTTTTGTGATTTTTGAAAAATCCTTGATGAACCGTCTATAGAAACCGGCGTGACCCAAGAAGCTTCTTATGCCTTTGACCGAAGTAGGTTCGGGTAATTGCATAATAACCTCTATTTTAGCTTTGTCGACTTCCAAACCTCTCGGTGATACCAAGTGTCCTAAAACAATCCCCTCTTGGACCATGAAATGGCATTTTTCCCAGTTTAAAATTAAGTCGTGGGATTCACACTTTTCTAAACATTTTTTCAAGTTTTCAAGACAATTTTCAAAAGAGGTTCCAATTACTGAAAAATCATCCATGAACACTTCAATGGTGTCTTCAATCATATCTGAAAAGATCGACATCATACACCGTTGGAAAGTAGCGGGAGCATTACAAAGACCAAAGGGCATTCGTCGAAATGCAAAAGTACCGTAAGGACAAGTGAAAGTGGTTTTGTCTTGGTCCTCGGGTGCTATTTGAATTTGATTATACCCCGAATATCCATCTAGAAAACAAAAGAATTCCTTTCCCGCAAGTCTATCAAGCATTTGGTCTATAAATGGTAACGGGAAATGGTCTTTCTTTGTTGCCAGATTTAATTGCCTATAGTCCATGCAAATGCGCCAACCGGTTACGGTTCGGGTTGGAATGAGCTCATTCTTGTCATTGGTGATCACCGTAGTACCACCCTTTTTTGGAACACATTGGACCGGGCTCACCCAACTACTACTTGAGATGGGGTATATAATACCCGCATCAAGCCACTTTAGGATTTCCTTTTTGACCACGTCCTTCATCATGGGATTAAGTCTCCTTTGGGGTTGTGCTTTGCCAACGCTATTGTCTTCCAAAATTATCTTATGTTGGCACACGGACGGGCTTATTCCTCTAATGTCGGCTATGGTCCAACCTAGTGCTCTCTTATGGTCTCTCAAGAGATCAAGTAACTTTGTCTCTTGGTCAAGATTTAACTTAGACGAAATGATCACGGGTAATTTTTCGTCTTCCAAAAGATAAGCATACTTAAGATGACTAGGTAAGGGCTTTAGCTCAAGCTCGGGTGGCTGGACAATGGACGGGAGCTGACTGGGTCTGTCTTTAAAATCTAACTGTTCAAAAACAGCAGCTACATCTTCCTGGAAACTGTCATCAAAGGTCAGGTCATTATTCTCCACTGTGGTGAGGTCATCACTGTTGTCACCTAAGTCCAGGTCCAGATCAACAACACTTATTGCCGAACAGTCTTCTAATCCTCCAGAACACTTAACGGAATTGAAAACATTGAATGTCACCTGCTGATCATTGACCCGCATGGTGAGTTCTCCCTTGTGGACATCGATTAAGGCTCTTCCCGTAGCAAGAAAAGGACGTCCCAAAATAATTGGAACTTCCTTGTCGACTTCACAATCTAGGATTATAAAGTCGGCGGGGAAGATGAACTTATCTACCTTAACCAAAATGTCCTCTATTTTGCCTTTTGGGTATGCTATGGAACGGTCTGCTAACTGTAAGGTCACGGTTGTGGGACGGACTTCTCCAATGCCTAACTTATTGAAAACGGACAGAGGCATGAGGTTAATGCTTGCACCTAAATCACACAAGGCAAGTCCAACTTCTTGACCACCGATGGAACACGGGATTGTGAAACTTCCCGGGTCTTTGAGTTTCGGTGGAATCTTACAAGTAAGAATCGCACTACACTCTTGGGTCAAAGCTACGGTCTCAAACTCATTCAACTTCCTCTTTTTGCTTAGGATGTCTTTCAAGAACTTAACATAGTTCGGCATTTGCTCAAGAGCCTCTACCAAAGGTATGTTAATATGGAGTTGTTTAAAGATGTCCAAGAACTTCTTAAACTGCTTATCCATATTTTTGTTCTTTAGTCTGCCAGGAAAAGGAAGGTCTCTTAAATCTGGTTCCGGGTGTTGGGGCTTTTTACCCTTACTTGCGGTGATGGTAGTGACAGGTGGTGGTTGGACTATCACAGGTTCTAGTACAGCTGGGGTACTAGAAGCTTTTGGTGGAACAGCTGAAGTGGATGGTACATCGGATCCGGAAGATGTGACTTTTTGAGGAGGAAAAATCGTTGGAAAATTATTTTTATCAAAAGCATGAGTTGTTTCCTCCTCAAATTGTGTGACGGGGACATCAACTAAACCATCGCTACTTCTCAAAGTCACGGCCTTGACAAACTCCTTTTGACCATTCCTAGGGTTTTCGGTATTGCTAGGTAAGGTTCCAGGTTGTCGTCCCTTAAGTTCACTAACCTCGTTGGCTAGTTGACTCATTTGGGTTTCTAGTCCTCTTAAGGTTGCATTGGTTTGATTCATGAAGCCTTGGGAGTGTGTCACAAAGTTCGTGGTCTGAGCCATGAAACCTTTAAACATTGATTCCAAAGAACCAGTGTCTGCAGGCTCCTGCTGCTGTTTCGGGACTTGTTGTGGTGACTGACCACTGTGGTGAGTCTGGTTATTCTGGGCAGTTTGGTTGAACTGCTGCTGCTGCTGTCTGTTTTGGTTAAATCCAGGGGGATTCTGCTGTCTGTTCAGTCTGGGTCCTCCCCCAAAGGGTTGTTGGACATTGGTACTCTTATAAGACAGATGCGGGTGATCACGCCACCCGGGGTTGTAGGTCTCGGAGTATGGGTTGTACCTTTGGTTGTTTCCTACATAATTAACCGAGGCGGGGTTTTCGGGACAGTCTTCAAAGGGATGATCCTCTTCACAATTCGCACACATCTCATTTCCCGAAGGAATTGTTTGGTTCGGTTTTAAATTGTTTTTAACCAAATTTGTTAAAGCAACAATCTGTGCGTTTAGTGAAGCGATTGCATCAAGATCTTGGGTACTTGACACACTTTTCCGAGGTAACTTTCGCGGATCTGACCATTCAGAACTATTATTTGCAATTTTATCCAACAAAGCATGTGCATTGTTGTAGGTCAGATCGGTAAAAGAACCTCCGGCCGTTGCGTCAATCATACCCTTATCGGTGTTGGAGAGTGCGTTGTAAAAAGTTTCCAACTGGATGCAATGGGGAATACCATGATGAGGACACTTCCGGAGAAGATCCTTATAGCGTTCCCATGCATCTGAAACTGATTCATCCGGTTCTTGAGAAAACATTGAAATGGCGTTTCTTAGCTTCGCATTCCTCGTGGGTGGAAAATATTTTTTCAAAAATTTCGTGACAAGATCATCCCACGAGGTAATGGAATGTGGTGGTTGCGAACTTAACCAATCTTTTGCTTTATCTTTTAGAGAGTACGTGAAAAACAAAAGTCGCATCGTTTCTTGGTCAACCCCTCGAGCTCGGAAAGAATCCACAACTTCCAAATATGATCTCAAATGTAAGTGTGGGTCATCCGAATTGTGTCCACTAAACTGGCCGATTGTACCAAGCATGGTGAACATCAATTGTTTAGGCTCAAAAGATTGCGCGGTGAAATTTGCGGCAAGAACACTCGAGTTTAAAAGAGAAAACTCGGGTGTTGCATAGTCTCGTATGCCACGATCTTTGTCGTCGGCAATTTTGATCGTGTTCTCACGAGGAGGGGATTGGGAGGTGGATTTCCAGCCATTCTCCTTCCTCGTCGACCACGTCGAACCACTTTTTAAAACAAAAACTCGCGACTCGGATTCGAGTAAAACTCAATATCTCGGAAAATGCGCCAATCCCCGGCAGCGGCGCCAAAAACTTGGTGTGTAGCGTAATAAATGCCTAAGCACCACAGGCCTAGTCCAAGTATAAACTAGACGTGCGTTCGCCAACTCAAGTAATAATGTGGTAAGCCCACGTATCGTTCCACAGGGATCGGCGGTTCCAAGATTTAGAGAAATTGTCCTTTAGTCCGGTGCAAAGTTTTATAAAGGTTGATTTGATTTGTTTGTTGAATTAACAGGATATTTAATTAACAGAAAATTAAACGACAGATATTTAAATGACAGATAAATAAAGACAAGTAATTAAAATGACAGATATGAAATGACAGGTATATAAATGACAGGTAAATAAAGGATGTGATTAACAATGAGAAAAAGATGGGTACGGGTGCAAGCTTTTGCCCAAGAGACCGTTTGACAAAAATTGGTTAACGTGACCGGTCCGTAAATAACTCCTAAATAACTTTCTCCTCTCGAAGCTCCGTTAAAAAGGTTTACAAACTAGTTTTATTATAAAGTTCTCACAATTAATATTTCCCAATTTGTTAACTTTACCAAGTGGACCTTATAGATCCTAGCTCGGTCCAACAAAAGAAGATGCCCGAATCTCTTCGTGACACCCGCTTGAGGACACTTTTTGCCTTGGTTCAATTATGCAACGACCCGAATCTCTTCGTGATCATTAAAGGTTCTCTCAAACTCTTTTTGCATCACTCAAGCCGTGTTTCGAACCCGCCCCTCTCGAGGTCTTAGGTCTAACATGAACACTTACAAGTGATCAGCTTGTCCGCGTTGAGATAACGTCCCGACTTAGAATGACCAAACGAGAAAATATTAAAGGATAAAAACACCCAAAATGTCACATTTAGGCCTCTCGGGCTTTGCTCGCACCCACACCCAAGGATGGGGTTTAGCTACTGCCCATTCTTGAAAACAGAAGGTAAAAGATGTTGAGAATAAACTGCATTTGATTTTAAAAACAGAAGGCTATGTTAAGCAGTCGCCTCTGTGGCTACAGAACACTAAAGTAACAGTGCAGAATGTAAATTTGCAGAAAATTAAACAACTCTAAGTTACAAACTAAAATTCTAAGATAGATATTGAAGTGAAACTGGAGAGAACTTGCTGAACTCGAATTCTAAGTGTGTATGAAATGCTTTGCCTTCAAGCTCCTTTTATACTAGGAAAATGGTGGTCCTTGCCCAAAGGTTAGATCACCTTTTGCTTTTTGCCATTTTTTAATTCATTTCACCACTTCCTAGTTTCTCCTCCTTTTGGTAGCTGTAACTTTATGGTCTCCCATGCTTCCCATGCTGAGTTGACTTCTCCCATTAAAATATTCTGAAAATTTCTTCAAGATCCTGCACATACAGACTTTGCACTGTGGTGACATCCCACATTATCACAAATACGTCAAAACACGACTTTTTAGCTATTTCCTGCCTTAATGGGTGAATAAGACCAACAAGAGTATTCGCGCTGTAAATGGGTGTTTCGAGAGGGGTTAGATGAGGAAAATGGTGTTTAAAAGGTAAAAATAACACGAGAAATACGAGGGTTATCACCTCCTCAAACTTAGAACCATTGCTTGTCCTCAAGTAATGAGAAGGTGGAGAAGAAACGAAAAGGAAACAAAAATTTTTGGCAATAGTAAAATGACTTACTTCGTTGCAACTTCCCGGTGCGTGCGTCAAGCTTCCCGTAAAAGAATGGTTTTGATCCGCGGGACTTTGATCGGGTGAGTGTATATGGCTTTTGTGTATGCATGATTCTATGAATCATTTCCCTTTTTCCAACTATGTTGGAAATGCTAAACCGGCTCCTTATTTATATTTTTGTTTTTGGGCTTTTCTCACTTTTGTACTTTTGTATTTGGTTTTTGTATAATTTTTTTTTTTTTTTTTTTTTGAAAATATCACATGGATATTTTTATTTTGACAAAAGATAGTTACCGAGGGATAAAATGCCAAGGTAACTTCCTCCTCCTCAAACTTAGAACATAGCGATGTCCTCATTGCTACAAAATGGAGGTTTATACGGGCTTACGGTTTAGGCGACAAAAAATGGGAAAGTGTTTAGGCCAATTTCAAAAGATGGCCCACATCCTATCCAAAACCATTAAATTGTTGGAAAGCTTGAAACGAGCACCTGAAAAGATTAACACAACATATGCATAATATACATAAAAAGCATGCCACATTTACGATTTCCAAAAAGATAGGGTGCGAATGTACGAAGAACAGGTCACAAAAAGAAAGCATCCAAATGTCAGGCATGAGCAGGAAATAAACAAACAGTATCAACCCAAAAGATCGAGAAATAGCCAAAAAGTCAGTTTACGATCAGTGACCACTGTGGGATACCACCACAATCTGGTCCAGTGCATGCAACACGATCACGGATCTGGATGGGGTACGCCGTCGTCAACAGCATCTTCAGCATCAGAGTCTTCTGGAGGGTCTTCTGGGACAAGTGGAGGTCCCGGTGGTGGTGGAGCATGCTCAACGTTCACTCCAAAGATCACCTCGAGGCGGAACAAACGGTTCCGGAAGTCTTGAAAGCCGGTCTGGAGAGTTGCGAGAGATGCCACGAGGGCCTGCATCTGGGCTGTTTGGGCGGCCATGTGATCGGTCAGAACCTGCTGCCACGGTAGAATATCCACCGTTTCTTCATTAACGGAAACACGTCGGGGCTTTGGTGGACGAGTGGAAAGGCCTGCCTCATCGGTGGCAGTGGCTGTCTTGCTGGACGGTCGTGGTGGCGTCGGTGGTCGTGCGGCGGTAGGAGGACGGCGTCGACTTCTTCGTGCATTACGGGATGCCGTTGGTGTTGGCATCGCTTGGCTAGCAAAATCCGGGTTATGGAGAACCATGCGCCGGATCGTGCCAAGATCAATCTGGGAGGTACTCGAATACACGTGATCGTCATCTCGAGTGGGAACACCGAAGAACCTACACATGAGAGTGAGTAAACCTGGAAAAATCAAGTTAGAACTAGTCCTCGCGGTATGGTCGTCGATCATATCGCGGATGATAGGCCCAAGGTCCACCGGAAGGTTTTTGAAGATGCAATACAACATAAGACATCGTTCCCGCGTAATGGAAGCATCATGGCGGCTCGGGATGATGTTATGTCGTACATACGAAAACCATAGGCTCGGGATGAAATCAAGATCATAAGGCCGCATGGTGTATCGGTTCCGTTCAATACTCCAATGACGACCGTCAATCAACAACAACCGCTCCATTTCCATGTCTTGCTCAAAAGTGGTGCCGTTTGTTTTAAAATTCTGATACGCACAATCTGCTGGAGGTACGAGACCCAACAGATTGTTGATCACTTCTGGTGAGCAAGTGACATGGACGCCGCGGATCGAAAATACATCACCATCCAAC
>JARYMX010000550.1:0-17939 GCA_030169165.1 Centaurea solstitialis | reverse complement strand
AAATGCCCCCTTTTATATAAATCTTTTCAACCTTTATTTTCAAATATAAATCATATAGTTTTATGAAAAAAAAAATACTGTTTAAAAAGTTAGATTTAATATAAAAAATATGATAGTTAAACCATTGATCATTTTTAATATTATGTTCTTTCATAAATTATACTTTATAAAAAAGTTGATTAGATACATTATGTCCTAGTGTAGATATATTTTTTATGCAATCGTTTGATAATTACATCTTTATCAAGAAATATTTAAATGTATAATGAGGATATAGGATTAGATAATAACATCTTCAATATAATTTTTAGAATTATTTAAGATTAAAATTCTAATTCAACTAAAAGTAAATCTTTAAGTTTTATTATTAATTACATTTAAATATATGATATAATATATAATATTATTGTTTTTTGATATATGTAGCAAAAGGGCAGGACAGTAAATCCTAATTAGAGGGTGTTTGGGATTGTGTTTTAGACCAACTTATCTACTATCGCGTCCTTCAAATGCACACAAGTTGTTTTGAGATGTTTGGGATTGTGTTTCAAAATCTGGCTAATCACGTCCTCCAAACGCAGAAAGGGAGTCTTAAAGAAGATATGATTTGTTGAAGTTGCTTCTCGCATTTCACCTTTACGATTTGGTCCTCATCGTCACCGATCTAGAATATCGATTTGGGTATTGTCATCGATTTAGTATCGATTTGGGTATCTATTTGCTCTCTGTCGTTGATTTGGAAATCATCGGCGATTTAGGGTATCAATTTAGGTACGAATTTGTCCCTCGTCGTTGATTTGGGTATCGTCACCGACCTGCTTTTACTAACCTCATCAATTTCTTCAACCTGCTTGCTTTTGACGTGGGTCTGGATTTGGGTATCCCATGATTGCCAAATTTTGCCAAACACTGAACACAACTTATTTGCTTATCACGTTTTGATAAAGCAATAAGCTAATCCAAACACTTTTTATAAAACTCTTCTTACACATCATATAAATTAGTAAGTACTTTTGTAAGAAAAAAACATAAGTTATTTCAAAGCAATCCCAAACACCCCCCTTAAAATTATAATTTCTAAACAATTATCTTTATAAGATTCTTAATGTTTGAAGAATTTTACCTTTATCTCTTTTAATTTTTCTATTTTAAGCAAATATTTTTAAAATCTACCAAAATAGAACTCTAAAGTCTCTATTTACTTTTAAGTTGAAGAATTTGTTAGAATTGTCTATAAAACTTTTAAAAGTCTTTATTCTCTTCATGATATCATCTTAAATTTTGTTGTTGTAGATGTCTAATTACTATAAAGAAAAAAGTCCATTACATACAACAAACAAGCTGATCTTTTAATAATTACAACTATAATACTATATATTGTTTTTACAAACTACCAAGTACCAACACACTTCAAAACTTTAATATATATCATATCATATATAATATATATTATGTCCAACAAACTTACCACCTAAGTTCCTTTTTTCCAAAAGATCATATAACTGAATAATTACTTTATCACATAATGGTGCAAACCCTTGCATCCTGATTATCAGTATCCTCATCAAACGCGCTCCTAGGATAATGCCATGGGGTTGGCTGTGGAGGATAATAAACCGACGGATGCGATTGTGCGTATCCGTACACCGGTGGCGTATAGTATGAAGACTCGGTACTCGGATACGACGTGTTATAACTCATCCCGTAGACGGGAACCGCGGTTGGATAGTAGTTATTATTAGGATACGGTGGTATTAGATCGTACGGTGCTGCGTACACCATCTGATTAACTGGACGGTTGAGATCTAATCCTTCCATTGAACCTTCTAGACTCTTCTCCGCCTTCACTCCAGTGTTCGCCGGTCCATTTCCATCCGGTGCACCATCGGTTTCGTCGTTTGGCGGTGCATCACCGTCAGTCGTTTTATCACCACCGTTACCGTTACCGTTAATGTTACCTTTCTTCTTCTTCTTATTTTTCTTCTTCTTACCACCACCGTCACCATTACCGGCGGCGAGTGGTGGTTGAGCTACTTCCTGTATGTTCCCGGCATCATTTCCGTCAGATTCTTCTTTTTCCTCATCGATTTCCACAATTTCATTATCATCTTCTTTTTCTTCTGTTGTTATTACGCCATTATTCTTCTGTTTGTTATTTTTCTGTTTCTTCTGGTTTGATTTTTCCGATCCACTTTCCGGCGGAGGTTCGAAACTTTCCAGCAGGATCTCGGCGTGTTTGCCAGATTTCAGAAGCTTCTGGACCAGAGTGTTACCGTCGACGGAACCGCTAACGATAGCTTTGTGCTGCTTTGAATCGATTACGGTCTTATAAACACCTGAAACAATTCGAAAATTTCAAATCAAAATTTCAAATCTCGAAAGCAGAAACATAAAACCTAATCGAGACTTAGGTTCAGCCGAGACCAAGCTGAGTCCTGTGAGATCAATACTTTTTACATGAAACTTCACAGTAAAACACTGTGAAGGTTAAAAAAATTCGAACATTCATTGTAAAAAAACTGTAAATGTGTTTTTAGTATGTTTTTACGATGAATGTTCGATTTTATTAACTTTCACAGTGTTTTATTGTTTTATGTAAAAGGTGCTGGTATCACCAGTCTCATGGAAACAGCATGGTAACCTAACCTCCTAATCGATGAATAAAACGGAAAATGGAGGAGAAAGTTATAGAAACAGAGGAAATTAATCGATAATTTACCGTCGATGCTTTGGAGAACTTTGAATACTTTCTTCTTGCATCCTTCGCAATGGATGTAAACTTTCAGAATCCACGTCTGCAAAACGCAATCGATTTACCGGAAAACGATATGAATCCAAACGAGAAATTAAGCAACTAATAACTATGATTAATTAACAGGATGAAAGAAGCACATATAGCTACAATGGTGGTGTATTATTTCTTCGGCGAACTGTAAAAAAAATTAGTTTAACAATCGTTTTTGACTAGCATCGTATCGTTTTCGAAACTTCTAAAGAGTTCACCTAGAAACCAAAAATTTCTTTCAAAATAAACCAAAACAACTAAAAGTCCCCTGGAAATCAGCCAAAAAAACCCCAAAAAATCTATCAAAATCAATCAATAATTTTTTTTTCAGAACAACCAAAACTTAATTATATGGTGTCACCGTTTAATATACGTCCTGGGATGGAAATCAACCAATGGAAAAATATCTCTTGAAATCAATCAAAACTTAATTACATGATGCTACCGTTTGATAAATGTCCTGGTTCCGTTGATTCGTAGAGGTTGAAAGTTACCTGATAATCGAGGTGGCCGGAGGTGGTGTTAGGCCGGAGAACCGATGGTTGCTTTGCCATAATAAGTCTTCAGAGTTCAGAGGATGGTTTTAGGTCTGAATTTATTAGATGGCCGGAAGGTGAGAGTGGGAGTGTGGTTATATAAAACGAAGGTGGTGAAGGATGGGAGGGGGGTATGTTTGGTGTGAGGATGCCACGTCAGCACACCTAAGTACTGCCATTCATTAACACGTCACTAATGGCACGTGACAAAGTCAAATGCTCAAGAATAAATAGCCACCAAACCCAAACCCATTGTTATTATTTTACTTATTTAATAGTTGTTGATATAAATTAAAGTGCAATTTAACAAGGGCGTTTTCCTAAAATAGAAAATAAGGGTTAATTTGTTAAAATAATATAAGATTTGATACCTTATTTTCTAAAATTAAACTATTATACCTTATTTTCTAAAATGTATATAATTTTTTATAAAATCTCTAAATAATGAAAAGAAAAAAATATTATTTTAATATCTTTGTTAATATTGTATTTGATTGTTTGAAAGTTTTTTAAATTTTTTACGTCATTATAATAAGGATAAATAATTTAACCGTTTAAGTTTTTTTATTCGACTTTCGAATAAAATTTTAAATTTGTTATGATTTAATCATTAAAGTTTTTTTATTCGATTTTACCATAAAGTTTTGAATTTTTTATACTTTAAACCTCAAAGTTTTTTTAGAATGGTTTAAGCCTTGAAATTTTGTTAAAAAAACTGATTAATCTATTAAGTTTTGTATGGTTTTCTATTTTAACTTCTTTACTTTATTACACATGTTAGTTTTCTTAGAAACGGTTATACTTAAGAGGTTAATTCATTTTTTAACAAAAATTTAAGGGTTAAATCATTTGTAAAAATAACTTTAATGTTTAAGCCAGAAAGAAGCTATAACTTTATGGATTAAATCATAACAAATTCAAACATTATGATAAAACTATTAAAAAAACTTTGATGAAAACTAAACTAAAACTTTGATAGTTAAACCATTATTAACCCTATAATTAATTATAAAGATCCTTACATTTTCTACCTATGGATGCTTTTTAAAATTGTTTTCTCCAAACAATTCTTATGTAGAAAATATAATTTTTGCATTCTAGATAAACTTTGGTTATTTTTAAGAATATTTTAAAAAATACTAAAAAGTGAATTTAATTCATAAGATTGACTAATTTACTAAAAATTTTAAATTATTATTATAGCTGTAATATAATAGATATTTTTGTAATATATGATAAGGCGTAAAGAGAAAAAAAAACAAAAATGCTAAAATGCTATTATCCCTCAAATGTTGGTTGTTGTTCTTATTCATCGTATAACAAATTTAGATAACATAAAGAATTACTTATTTAGACTAAGTTACAATTATATTTTTGTAACATTTGGTAAAGAGTTAAAGCAAAAGAAAAAAAAAACGAAATAAAAAAAAGAACAGTGTCCCTCAAGTGTTAGTTGTTATTCTTATTTGTCATGGAATAATTTTAGATAACATAAATTGCATTGTTTGCATGTATTACATATTAGGCTACACGCACCCAAGCTTTCCAACCCTCTCAACCCACTCACTTTTTTAATGCCACATCAGCTTCCACATCAGCTTTTGGTCAACCCTCTCTTTACCCTCCCATAACCCTCTACAACACACACCCAACCCTCTCAACCCACTCACACACAACACACACACACAACACACACAACACACGTAAAGTAAAGCGGGTTCATGAAGCCAAAGAAGCCCCAAGCCGCCGGCTTCAAGACGTCGCGCACCCAACCCCTCCTACCCGCCGGCTCTCCTTCCCTCCTACCCGCTGTGAACCGCTCGACCGGTGCGACTAGCCTTAAAAGTGTACAACGTACGTTACGAAAACGTTTTATATATTACAAAGATAAAACATATTATATTATAAAATATAGATTATATATTTTCTGGTATATGTAATATTGTCAATATAATAAAGTTATAACATATAATATAACTAGTTGATAAGCCCGGGCTTCGCACCGGGTTAATGAACAGTAGCTATCGACACTTTAACATATTTCAGTTAATATACTATATATAACTAAAACGTAAAATGAAATATAGAAAACTAAAATATATAAAGTGAATAAATATTATAAGTTTAGGAGACTGATATGTAAGTTTAAAGGTGGGTATAGAATTCGGGTCGGTTGGAGCGTAAATATATCGTATATAATTAAATAAATACATGAAAAAATATTCAATATTAAGCTCATATCGATATTATCAACGATACAATTATAATGGCGTAATTTGTTAACATTAAAACGTATTCTTTTAGCATATTTTAGATCATATCGACGATACGATTATAAAAGGTAATTTGTTAAAATTAAAACGTATTTTTTAACATGTTCCAACCAATATACAATATATAAGTAAAACGTGAAATGAAATATAGAAAAGTAAAAGTATAAAGTGAATAAATATTATAATTTTAGGGCGCTAATGTATGAATTTGAAAATGGGTATAGGATTCGGGTCGGTTGGGGTTTATATATAGTATATAATAAAATAGCTACATCAAAAAATATTCAATATTAGGCCCATTTCGATCGTATCGACGTTACGAACATAATGTCGTAATTTGTTAAAATTAAAACGTATTTCTTTAACGTTTTTTTGCCAATACACGATATATGACTAAAACGTAAAATGAAATATTGAAAAGTAAAAGGTGTAAAGTAAATAAACTTTATAAGTTCTAAGTTTAGGGGGTTAATATATAAATTTGAAAATAATATAGGATTTGGGTCGGTTAGAAGTTGGAACGTATATATAGTATATAATAAAATAAGTACGTCAAAAAATATTCAATATTAGGCTCATTTCGATCGTATCGACGACACGAATATAATGGCGTAATTTGTTAAAACTAAAACGTATTTTTTTAACGTCTTTTAGCCAATACACGATATATGACTAAAACGTAAAATGAAATATTGAAAAGTAAAAAGATATAAAATGAATAAACATTATATATTCAGGGGCCAAAAATGTAAAATTCAGGGGTTAAAAATGTAAATTTTATGATGTGAATAGGGGGAGGAGGACGCGCGGGTCAATGGGGTTCATGGGCGGGTCATGGGGCGGGTTTGGGTAAAAAGTGAGAGAGGAAAAGGTGGGTTTGGGTGATGGGGCGGGTCGGGTCGGGTTGGAGCAGTGTTTGGGTCGGGTGGCCTGATAATTGTATAGTATAGATAATATTATGCACACATTATAAAATCTATATATTATAAATATAATATGTGAAATATACATGATATATATATATATATATTAAACCCGATTAGATCTATGATTATGTATATAGCTTATAGATGGTTTTATATATATGAGCAAATTTAATTATATATATGATAACATGATCAATATGCAAGGACGAAAACATAAAATTTTTCAAAAAAATGACATCATATAATTAATTTTAATTTAATTTCAAGAGATTTTTGAAGTTTTTTTTTGTTGATTTCGATAGACATTTGATTTTTTTTTTGTTGAATCGAGAAAACTTTTTTGGGTTTTTGATTGATTTCAAGAGAATTTTTCGTTTTCTTTTTTGTTGATTTTGAGAGAGTCTTATAGCTTTTGGTTGATTTTGAGATAATTTTTCACTTTATAGGCGCTTCATTTGAAGTTTGGAGAATAATATAATAGCACTCTTCAAAATAATACGGTTACACATTCACAAATTAAATTCTTAATATCTTTGTTAGATAAATAATACAGTATCACGTGCCACCGTATATATGTATGCGTAAATGTGATCATATATATGATCAAATACGTACAGTTACATATGATAATGTGTTATACAAGTGTTAGATTCAAATGATCCAACAAGCTTTAAATATTATTATCTTCAACTTGACATTTATTTTATATGTTGTTTCATTTGTTTTTGTGGTTCTCCAGTTGATTTTCATTTGAAGGTTTTCCCTTAATCTTTTTCCTAAAATATGTATTGTTGTGATATATATTTATTATAATATTGCCATGTGATCATGTACATGATTGCATATAATTGTGTAAAATATGGCATCTTTGCAGTGTGTGTCATATATACAAAATCATCAAGATAGGTTAATAATTAAAGAGTAAACTACGATTTTCGTCCCTGTGGTTTGATGAAAATAACTATTTTCGTTCCTGTGGTTTAAAATTTGTTTTTTTCGTTCTTGTTGTTTCAATTTGCTTCTATTTTTGTCTCTGCCTCTAACTTTGTTAACAAAAAGAGTTAAAATATAAGAAAAATTACATATTTTAAATGTTACATATTCAGTCCTTGTGGTTTGTAGAGTAGTAAATATTTATCCTTAAATTTCAAAAAAATTTAAAACATATATATTATTTTTTTTAGTTTTTTATTATATTTCTATATTATATGTTATACATATTTTTTAAAAGATTTTATATATCCACATATATAGCATATATATATATATATATACATGTGTGTATTTTTTTAATTATTTTTTTTTTCTTTTTTAGTTTTTTTATTATTCTTTATTGTATTTTTATACTATATATATACAACATTATATATATATATGCTTTTTATACTAATAATTTTTATTTATTAGTGTGAGTAAAACACATTTAAAATAAGTAAGATTTTTATTTATTAGTGTGTAAAACGTATTTTAAATAAGTAAAACTATTATTTTTTACTTATTTTAAATTATCATTTGAAAAGTTTAACATTACTCGTGAAAAAAAAATTGGTTTTATTTTATACCAACCAGTTGTTTTTATTAAATACGTTTATTCACATCAATCCGTATACTAATTTATACTTTATTTTTTATTAATTAATTTTAGTATTTAATTTTAATACTTAAATTAAAAAAAGCATAAATATATATATATATAATATTGTATATATATAAAATATAAATATAATAAAGAATAATAGAAAACTAAAAAATACTTTAAATTAAGAAAAAACACACGCACATATATGTATATATACATATATAGTTTAAAAAAATGTATATACATATAATATAGAAATACAATAAAGAAATAATAAAAAACTAAAAGAGAAATAACCAATATATAAGTTTTTATTTATTTATTTTAAATTTAAGGATACATATTTATTACTCTATAAACCACAAGGACTGAATATGTAACATTTAAAATATCTAATTTTTCTTACATTTTAACTCCTTTTGAAGTTAGAGGCAAGGACAAAAATAGAAGCAAATTGAAACCACAAGGACGAAAAAAACAATTTTTAAACCACATGGACGAAAATAGTTATTTTCATCAAACCACAGGGACGAAAATCGTAGTTTACTCAAAATTAAACTATCCATATCTAGATAAAACTTTTCATAATTCTTTCATTAGTATATCTCACTCTCTTCAAAGTCCAGTCTAGCCTTGATAAGTAGTATCATGTGATAAGAAGAGTTAAGATGGAAAAAGGCTTGAACCTATTGATAGTTTTTAATCTCAAACTCATCCTATGAATTATGCATGCTAAGGAATTGGTCTGATACATTTCATCTCGATCAATCTTATCTTAATATGCATCCAAAGATAGAGGTTAATTCTAACCTTTTTCACAATAACTCCATTTCTCATTTGACAACCCACATAAAGTAAGATGATGTTGATGATGATGATGATGATGATGATGTTGGTTGGATGACATAAAAAGATTTACATGTAAGATGGCAGCCAATTACCCCACTCCCTATTCCCTATTTGATTTCCAATTGAATGACTAATTCCAACCTTTTGCATCATACACTTACCCTGCTTCCACCTTCCAGTTTGCCACAATACACCTCAACTACTCACCACCATTCCCATTTTGTAACAAAAATCCCAAGTGTTTAAAGAGAAAGCCTATTACTTTTACAAGAGATGTTCCTAGAAAATGTTGGCATACATTTTCGCTTCATGTCTTATTTATTTATTTTTTTGGGTAGAATCCCTCTATTTTCTTTTTGGTTAGAAAATGTGCTTCTGCAACGTTGGATACCCGTGAAAAGTGTTACATTTGACGAGAGACGTAAGAAGTGGTTATCAACAGTTGGATGAGAAATGAACAAACTTTATGATGAGATGCACCAAAAGAATTCCCTTTTAATCCCCAATTCATGGAAGAGTATTCAATTAAAAATGATCAACGATTTAAAAGTACTTAGCACAAAAATTGGTACTTCTTACATAACCCCATGCCTACTTGTGCATGTGTTTGTGTATATAGAGAGAGAAGATCCGAAGAGAACCTTAAGAAAGAAAGAACCGAATAACCATGAAAAATATATTATAGTGGATGCAAAATTAAAGTTAGTAGAAAAATCTGTATTTTTCAAAAAGGTAGTTATAACAACCTTTTAATTACATCCATTGGATCATCTAAATTCCAACGGTTTGATGGTCAAACGTGTATGTACGTGTTTGTGGTGGCATGGGGGCGAAAAAGGCCAAAAGGGAACGGTTAGGTGTGTGCATGTGTGGAGTTAATACGTAATAATTTGAGAACTTATAAAACTGTAAGAACCTTGAGAACCTCCATCAACAGTTGGATATAACAAAAAAAAATAGTCTAGATTTGAATGTAACCGCATTTACCATCATAGTCTCGTAGACTTAGATTTGACAAAAATGGAACCGCCTCTATAATAGTGGATTGTTTGTTTACTTCGTAACAACACCTCGTAGTAGTTCCATTAAGAGACAATCTCTAAATCAGTAAGAGGTGAATCATTGCTTAATGATTCTAAAACCCTCTAAATGATTTTGTATCTTAAGCTTCCACAACCATTCAACGCTCTAATTTCATTATGAACAATAACCAAATGACTACATTTCATTTTGTACTATATCATAAAAGCCTCTTAATCATTCTGACTACTTAATCACCCTCCACCAAACAATTCTATTAATTTCCATCATAAGCCGCCATAAGGCACTTCAATATTCTATAAAAACTAATTTCGTTCCATTCAAGGCTTTAGTCCTCAAAAAGTCAGATACCATGATTAAAAACACAATTAGTTGGCAAAGAAAATTGATCTTGATCCCTTCAAACCAAGAAAATGACCTAAAATACCAGGAAATTGACTCAACTAGCCAAAGTAATCAACTAAATTAGCCTCCTAGCCATTTCTCTTCCTATTTTACACCAATGTCACTACTTTCGTAATATCGAGGTTCGTAATCCAAAAATGCAAACTTCTTGAGATGTTCTTTCTATTGATTCTGCAATTACGTACTTGGGGTCCGTAATTTTTTTTTTTTTTTACCTACACGAACCTGGATATTAAGGAAGTAGTGACATTGGTGCAAAATAACAAAAAGAAATGGTTAGGAGACCAATTTGGTTGAGTAAAATGACTAGTTTAGTCAATTACCATTAGTGTGGTAGTATTAACAAGGGTTTTGTTTTTTAATACCTTTCAATAGCTAAGAGACAATTGGAAAGAACAAGAAGATAGATCAACCTCAATTTAGACACACAAAAGAAAACAAAAAGAAAGGTTAATCTCAAGTTAGACACATAAAAGAGTACAAACAGAAAGGTAAAGCAAAGAATGAGTGAGTAGCAAATCTGTGGAGGAAAAGCAGAGACAGAATCATGTGGTGATGAAAGAAAATAAATAGTTAATCAGTATCGCGTTTTCGGTTAACGATTGTCAGCATGAAGAGAAACGCGCTTTAAGATTGCTAATGAAATCTACGCTTTCTTCGTTTCGGTAAAGAAAGTCAGACTCCGGTTTCTTCAAATTCAAAACAAAAAATAACATTATGCAAGAGCAAGAGTATGAGGCCACCTTCTGGAGCGCCCCACTGTACTGATCCCACTGCCATCGTGGGAGGTTAATTGTATGTCCAAGGGGCAGGTGGGCAGGTGGTCAGGTGGGTGGTGTCTAGAGTCAAATACCAGGCCTTTCCACTTATTCTGTATGGATACCCACTTGATGTTAGCCGTGGCCAAGCTCAAGACTTGAGGGTTGTTTGTTTTTTTATAAAAACCTCTTAATACCTCTCAAGTCTTAATCATTCAGACCGTTTGTTTTTTCTTTCAATATTTTAGTTCCTCTTTACTCTTAAATACATTTAAAATAATAAGTGATAACCTAGTTTCTTAATCGCCGTTCAAGCTCACAAATGTGTCTCCTCTTTCTCAAAGACTCAACCTACAAGTTCACACGACCTCCAAATCAATCTCGGCCCAAATCGAGATCAAATCTAGTCGATTTCAAAAATAACTTGAAATAAATTCAGACGTTACAAAAACAAATAGTCTTAATGATTCAGATTTCAGACTTTAGCACCAATTAATCAAAAGTGAAATAAGTTTTCAGACCTCAAACATTCATAGGTGGCCTCTTTAAGGAACTATAAAAGAGGTAAACAAACAGCCCCTTAATAATATAGTTACAAAGTTTTCACACTTGAATGAAAACAATATTCATAATTATTATGAACATCAAAAAGCAACTCATGATGTAACATTGTGAATTCAAATATGAGCTGTTTTTGGTGCAGGTGAAAATCAGGACCCAAGAAAAGGTAAAAGCAGAACATACAAAACAAAATAGGTTGTCAAATTCAAAAAATGGCAGGCACTACTAGACCTCAGATAGCATAAACAATGAAGGGAGGGTACTGAAAGCAAAACAATCACCATAAAACAAAATATATATATATATATATATATATATATATATTCTTAATGGAGTTGTGCATCACTTCTCCAACATCTAATGATCCAATTGTTTCAGAAAACTTTCCAAAAGATTTGATTAAACCCAATTGCCCAATTAGGAAAAAGTAGCATAAAAGAAAGATCATATTCTTATCATTAGCAAAATGCATTTTTAAACAAATCAATCAACATAACCAAACCAAATGAACCAGGTATATCCCACCTGAGGTGGGGTCTGGGGAGGGTTAACTAGAATATTTATAAAAAAATATGGAGTTTTCTTAGTTAAAAAGTAACTTTTTTTTAAAGTTCCTGTCCAAATTCCCCCCAATAATTTCCTGAATCCGCCACTAGGTCAGATCATCATTCTTATTATTAAGAAAATGCATTTTTAAACGAATCAGTCAGTATAACCAAACCAAACCAGAGTAAGATTTATGGAGACTTGACGTCTACCCTAAAGAGTAGACCGGTTGTTTCTGTGTAGAATCGTCCACAAGGTATCAACATAACTCTATACAAATTACCACAAGTTAACATTATATGTACTAGACGTAATTGGTGTTGACTTGCACCGGTGAGACCAAAACATCAAGAGAAGATATTTCGATAGCAAATCAAATCATATTCATAATCTATATGTATGCAAAGATTGATATTTGAAGAGAGTCTGACCTTTTACCATGTTTTGAGGCCAACGTTAAGGCAGCAAACTTTTAGCCGATTTCCGCAATGTTGTGTCTTCAAAATCGAGTTATTTTCATGCCACCGATGTACATGACCCACCTACACAATGAAAAAGAAAATCATTAGTTTGTAAGGAAAGAGCATCGCAAATGAAACATATTGTTACATTATCCATCAATGGCATATGAAAACTCACCGGCTGTAGCAGAGTGAAATCCCAAACTTTACTAACAATAGAAGTATAACGAACACTAGGAGGCCGTTTGTTTTAAAAGAAAAAGACCTCTTAAAACCTCGTAAGTCTGAAAATTAAGAGGTTTGCATACTTAAGACTGTTTGTTTTATTTTTAAAAGAAGTTCTGAAACCCTCTTATCATCCTTTGAAATTTTAAGAGGCGCGTCATCCACTTCTTAAACTTTAGATGTGAACTCAGACTTCAGACCTCTTAAAACACAAACGACACCTAGCTAATCAAATCATCAAGGGAAATGTAACATATGTAAACAATTCCAAATGTAAAAACTAAAAACAACACTCATCCTGCTATTACAAGAAACCTATAAATATGTCAAATTACATATAATTTATCCAACATCAATGAAATGGCATGAACTCGCAGCTCGTTTTGTTGGCTACTAATCACGATTCATTGAAGCAAGTGCCATTTCCAACTGATCCTCAAATCTCACATACCCAAGTGATGTTAGAATCATAAGCGTGCAATAACCTTCTTGCATCCAACAACCCCAGAAAATATCGACAAAAAAGCCACTATGGCACCCTGTCTAGAAAGCCAGAATTCAGTCCATGTCAAGGGTTTGGTGACCTGATTTAATATCTTCCTGAAACTTTCGTTTAAGTCTTCTAAGGATCCGTTGTTATCAATCACTATGTCTGCTTTAGTCCTTTTTTCGTCAAGAGGCATCTGGGCATTTATCCTGTTTTGAGCATCTTGTGCAGAAGTACTGTCTCTGGTCATCAGGCGCCAGAGTTGTGTTTCGGGATCAACCCACACAACAATAATTGGTTTCGTCCACCGGTCTATCTTGGCCTCAAAAAGTAAAGGGACGTCAAGAATGATGATCTTACAACCCTTCATCCACAGCTTAAAAACTTCCCATAGAATACCATATGAAATGTAAGGGGCAAGAATCCTACAAACAAATTTACAGAAGTTCAGGATTTTGTAGTCAAACTCACAAGAAGAAGCAATACCCAATCACTAGAAGTGCCAAATTTGGTTAGAAGCGTGAGAAGTGGTTATCAACCATTGGATGAGGACCGGACAAACATTAGGACGAGATGCACCCAATCAATTCCCTTTTATGCAACAATATGGGAGGGTATTTAATTAAAAGTGATCAACGGTTTAAAAGTACTTCTCACACTTCTCATAAAAAATAGCACTTCTCACATGATCCCAAGCCTTACTCGAAGTAACAAGGCTGGCATACATATTTCGATGAGAGTGGGTCAAAAAGTAGCCATATAAATCAAAATTTTCTTTATTTACTCTTGATGACCTTGTATAAAAGTAGTCTATAAACTATGCTACATAACGACAATTTATTCCATCATAAAGTCTCAGTGTATGAAAGGCATGCCATTAGGCAGGGCTATTGAAAACCTTTTTGCCACAATGAGGATGTATTAAACTACATATTACACGATATAGGCCAATGGAACAATAAATAGCATATGCTCCCACTTAAGTTATTTAAAGAAAATAATTGTAGTTAGACTTAAAGGTCTCTTTCATGCAAAATTTCCATATTAGAATAAAAACCACATATCATAGTTTATTTTCACAAAGATGAAGCACTCCATCACTTTAGTATGTGATGCATTGCGCATGGTATTTCAAAGATGATAATTTATTCATTTGGTGAAGCATTCAGGTTTTTTTCAGAACCTAGTGAATTAAGGGGTTGTTTGGTTGGTTTTTCATCAAGTCCTGTATGGATAAAGTTGTCTGTGTGGATCTGTCTGTATAGATCCGGAAGATTCTTTTTGGGGATATTTTTTTTCATACATGGAAGGAACGTGTTTCTTAATTGAGAGTGACAGGTTTGGAAAAACTTGGCTTTCTGCATAAAGCTCCCCCCTAAAAGCTTACTGAATACGCCACTTCTATACCATTAAGCCACTACCAAACAGTCATATATAATTGACAAAATAAGTTGTGGGTCTCGTTAAGTTCATTAAGCTGCAAACAAACAGGCTGTAAGATGACTATATACTCATAGAAAGCTGATAGTCATTAGTGTACCTATTAAGAAGCTGGCGCTTTGAAGGATCAGTGAATACAATCTGGCCCAACTTCGGCCGATCAACTTCCCCATTTTCCTGCAATATGTCCTCTCCGAAAGCTGCTACAACCTTTCTCCAACCACCACTGCCTTTCTTCAATACATCCTGTTATGTGAACCAACACAAAATACATCCTGTTATGTGAACCAACACAGACAACGAAAAGAATTAACATTAATGACACAACTAATACATCTTAAAAGTTAAAACCAAGCTTTTCCGTCATCAAATCCCTAGAATTAAATGCTTATACATGTCTAGAAGAACTCTATTCATGTCCGGAACCCTAGTGGCTACCTACATAAATTCCCTACCGAGTATCAATATCACTGCCTAAAGCTTCATATTTCATATTTGCAAGTTCATTGGTCAAGTGAGCAAAATCATGCATTTGACTATGTTTCATCTCTACCTAGTGCTTGCATATGCAACATCAATCTAATCACTACCGTTGAAGATTACACCATGATTAGTCAATAATCTCTTCAACACAATTCACTTTTATTTAGCACATCCTCAATCTTCCCAATTTTCAAACAGCATCCTTAACCATAGAACACAAAGTTCCTCTAAACACATCATTAGGTTTTACACACCATTGAGGATGCTACAAAAACTCTACAATACACTCCATATAATTGTTTGCTTCTCTAAACATAGATATCTAACTATCAACACACATGTTCCACAATTCAAATCAATATCTACATCTATGTGTGTGTGAAGATCACACACTCCTCAAAATCAAATACTTCATTCCAATTATTCCAATCCAAAAGCGATTTCATACTTCCAATTTTACTATTCTATCTTCTAATCACAACCAATCCTATCACACATCTTCAAACCTAGGGTTTCGTTTCAACTTTATGCACATATGAAACCGAATTCGAGAAAATAACAAAATAACAACAACAAAAACGAGAGTCGATGGATCTTACTCGAGCTACAACATCGGCATCGACCACCGGAAAACCAGTGGATCTGAACAGATTGGAAACCGTACTCTTTCCGGTGGCGATTCCTCCGGTCAATCCGATTATCCTCATTCTTTTCTTCGTGATTCACCTACATACATACATCAAACTGTTTGCGATTTTCAAAGAAATAGCGATTAATCAGCCAGAAATTGAGATCGAAAACTGAATTAGGGATTATGATTGATGGAAGTAAACGTAGAAGCGCATCTAGTGTAGTGGTATCATAGTACCCTCCCACGGTACTGACCGGGGTTCGATTCCCCGGATGCGCATTTCTTTTACAAAATGTATAGTTTTATTTCTTTAAGAGTAAATTACAGATTTGGTCCTCGTAGTTTTTATGGATCGGTCCCTGAACTACAAAATCCGTAATTATTGAGGTTTAAAGATCAAATCCGTAAAAACCATCAAACCATGAGGACTAAATCCGTAGTTTACACTTTTCCGTAAAAACCATCAAACCATGAGGACTAAATCCGTAGTTTACACTTTTTTTAAATATTAAATCACAATTTTGGTTCCACTTTTTTATAATATTTTTGTGTACAGAAAGATTTGAATTACGGGATTAAAGATTTAAAGTGTATATATTGTCCATAAAAACTTAAAACGGGATTTTCTTTATATGTTCCAATTTGATTTTTGAGAAGCAAAAAACTTGGGATCAATTTGGGCTAGTCCCAAACGGGCTATAGTATACTAAGTTTGGGCCATGGATTTTTGGTTTGAATCGGTTACATCGAGACCTATTACAATTCGAACCGGAATCACTTTGGGATCGACCTAGGCACCTAGCCAAGAAATGATTTTTTTTTACCATATCTAGGGTTGAAGAGGAGGCAGGTTGATTGAGTTAAAAACATCCAAACATCCTAATTCAATATATGTAGTTTGAAAAGCATAGGGAGAGGGAGAGAAAGAGGCAGGATCCATCAATAATCCATTTTCACGTGCATCCACCTTTAGTTTAAAGTCCATAATAGGCTCAAAAAATCTAAATATGTCAAACGGGATTGTCTTTTTGTAAAGTTGTTTGACAAGTGATCAAACTTCTTGATTACTAAAAATTTCTAAACCTTCCTAGTGATATGTTTTATGTTGGGGGTTCAACCATACAAACTCGAATGTAAACAATAAACACCCTTACTAATCGGGTTCATCAGGTTGTGTCGAGCTTTAAGGACACCAACCCAGTTCCAACTATTTACCAACATTGAAGATATTATAACCCCATTAGGCTTTTCGGGGCTTCAAGTTGAGTATATTAAATGATAATATATTAAATATATTAAATATTTTAAATAATATAGTTAATGTTGTAAGCTCTATAATTCAGAAACTATTA
The DNA here is from genome assembly GCA_030169165.1 of Centaurea solstitialis. Classification (NCBI taxonomy): domain Eukaryota; kingdom Viridiplantae; phylum Streptophyta; class Magnoliopsida; order Asterales; family Asteraceae; genus Centaurea; species Centaurea solstitialis. The sequence goes on along the minus strand of JARYMX010000550.1, from coordinate 601 downwards.
CAATTAATTGTAGTTATAAACAATAAAATCCTCTATTAAAAAACAACTAAAATATTTTAAAAATAAAATATTTGTTAAACATATAATTAAGATTTATTACAAATAAATAACCTTACCACAAAATAAACATAAACCATCAAGATAAAAGCAAATAAATTAATATTAAATGTATTATTTTCAATGGAACACCTATTTTAATGGAAATTATTGTTTTATCATTGGAACATCAAATAAATAACAAACCCATTTTCATGGAACTTATTGTTTTATGATTGGGATATCACTTGATTATAAATAAATATTTAATTGACATTAACTTTAAGTTGAGGCATCATGGATAACTATTTTAAAGCTTTACCTAGATCTTATGTCATATAATTAGTTTTTTAAGCTAACTATCTATAAAGAAGGTGTATATGTTATTATTTCTCTCACATGCGTTCCACTAACAATTTGAAAAAGAAAAAGGAATAGTTATAGGTTTTTATTTATTAAGTATTTTATTTCACATAAGATCTAAAAATAATGTCAACAAGGGTATCCATGAAATTATTAAATTGTTTTGTAAGTGCCAATGTCAATTTTAGCAGTTACTTTAAAA
>JARYMX010000549.1:0-17968 GCA_030169165.1 Centaurea solstitialis | reverse complement strand
TTTATTATTGCTGAACAAAGAAAGGGTTCTTTATTAAAGGGCCCCCAAACAAAAATTCATGCCAAGAAATCTAAATCTTTCCAATATTGTTATAAAAAACAAAAAGACTTTCCATTTAACACCCAAAAAACCCATAAGTAGGGAACAAATCCCCACCCCCCAAAATAAAAGCAATTTTTCAACGGAGATAAAAAAAGAGAGTTGGCGAGAAGGGGATTGTCAAGTATGTGATTTGTGAACGAAGATCTGACCCAAAAATTGTTATCTGATCAAAAAAGGTGAACTCCTGGAATCCAATCCCAATTTCGGAGCCATCTCCCCCCTCAAAACCTCTTCAGCTAGCAATTAAAAACCCCAGAAAAAACTTTTTTAGGTTTAAATTTTAAATATACACAACCCGGGGAAAAAAAAGGGTTTAAGAATGTAATCATTTACCAAATTTTTTACCCCTATCAAAAAAGGGAAAAAAAATCAAGTTGTTCTAAAAAAAGCAATAACGAATTTTTAAAAAATATATATTAGGGGATTTTAAAAAAATGTTTTAAAAAAAACCAAATTTTTGGTTTAAAATTTAAAAGGAAAAAAAAAAACGACAAAAAAAAAGAATTTAATTTGTTCGGTTTTTTAAATCTTTAAAAATTCAAACCCCCTTTCCCAAATGTCCGCCCGGGCCCCCGGTTCGTTTTTCGGTTTTGTCCCAAAACTTTAACCAAAAATTTCACTTTGCCCCCAATTTTTTTATATATATATTTACGGGTGGGTTAAAATGGAAAACACTTTTTGGTTTTTGAACGTAGGACAGGAGAGGCACACGTGGCGGTGTAGCGAGTAGGTCCAGGGGTGATAGGGCATTTTGGGGGGGAATTAAATTAAAAAGGGGGGGACCACACTCAAAGCCCCCTTTTATTGACTGGGCCCCGCCACTTTTTTGGCTCTGGGTTTTTCCTAAAGTTCAAAACCCAAAAAAAGGGGTTTTTCACATTTGAACCCCCCCTTTTTTATAAAATTTGGGGGGGGTTTAAATTAACAATTTTGGTTTGGGGGAAATTTAAAAGGAAGCAGTCGGAAAAAAGTGGGGAAAATTTTTAAGCCCCTCCCCGGCCCCCGGGGGGTGACAAGGGGGGGAAAATTCGGGGAAAGGGTTTTGAATTAAAGGGGGGGCCCCCTCAAAGCCGCCCCCGGGGGTGGTTGGTTGTCTCCTTTTTCAAAAAAATTTTTTTTTTGAATTTTCCTTATATATATATATTATATATATATTTAGGGAAAGGAAAGGAAAAGAGAAAAGAAAAAATTTAAAAAACCCCCAACCACTTTTGGGTTTAAGGTGGAGGCCACCAGAGGTTGGAACTTTTGGGGGTTTTTGGGGGGGGTGGTCCCCCCTTTTTTAAAAACCCTATAATTTGGGTTGAGATTGCCCTGGGGTTTTCCCCCTTTACAAAAAAGTTTTAATTTTTTGAAAACCCCCCCTCTATATATATATATAATGAAAGATTTGGCTTTAAAAATTTAAAGAGAAATGTCGATCAAAAAGTAAAATTGTTTGAAAAAAGGAAAAAAGGAAACCCCCAAGGGAAATTGAAGGATTGCGGTTAAAAAAAACCCCTGGTAAAAAAACCATACAAGCGGGGAAAGGGGTGAAAAAAAAATTTTAGAGAAAAGTCTTGAGGCCCAAATTTTAAATTTTGATTTGAAAACAGGAGATGAAAGGGGGGGAAAATAAAGGGGAAATTTGAAAAAACCCTAATTTTTATTTTCTTGATATTGAAAAAAAAAAATGTTAAAAAAGACAACAAAAATTTAAATAGTGGGGGAAAATTTTGAATAACACAAAAAAACACAATTTAATGCTTCTTTTTAATGAGGAACTATTTTTCAAAAATTCTAATCCAAAAGTATGATCTCTGTCCCACACCTTTTTCCACTTTTGAACCCAAAAGATTAAATTGCAAACTAAAAATTGCGGGTTTATCATCCCAAAATTTAAGGGTTGTTTGAAGAGAAGACAAATGAATCCCCCATTTAAAAACCATTGCTTTTTTTCAAAATTTCCCTACCTGATACACAACCAAAAAATTTATCCCCAAACCCAATTGAGATGGTTGGGGATCATCTTTAAAACATTTGGTCCTGTTTAAAAAAATTTGGAAAACAAAATGGGAAAGAGAAAAAAGAAGAAAAAATGCGCCCGAAAAAAAGCTTTTTTTAAACAATTGGTTTTATTTAAGGGGAATTTAATTTAAAAAAAGGCCCCAACCGATCCCCCCAAAAGTAATTAAAATTTCACACTTTAGCAATTTTATTTTTTTTTGATACTTAAATTTTATTTTTGGAAACCCTTTTATTTTATTTGAATTTTTTATGGGAAACTTAAAACCCTTTTTCCAAAATACCAATATTCGCATCTACTAAACTCTTGAAAAACTAGATAAAGGGAAATCTTTAGGCAATGGAAAGGGGATACATAATAAAGGATCAAAAAATTTAAAAATTGAAAAATGCAAAGTAGCTTTGGGGATCAGCCCCGCCTCCCAGTTTTTTTTGGGTTTGTTAGGGTTGGAGTTTTTTTTTGGGTCGGCCCTAGAAAAGGCAAAAAAAGGAAAGAGAGAGAGAGGGTGGTGCCCAATCTTTTAAAAGGGCAGATAGACAGCAAGGAAAACATTAAGGGGACAAAATTTTCAATTAAATTTCGAAATGGCAAAGACTTTTAAAGTGTAGCTTTTATGATTTAAAAATGTAGACCCAAAGTGTGTTTTGGAAGCATCCATTAAAAGCAATATTTAAAAAAAAACCCATTACGGGATAGGGAGGCATGGCCCAAAAATAAAATTAAACGGTTAAAAAACTTTTTCCTTTTTATAACAGGGGAAATTTTAATGAAAAAAAAAAGTTTTTCACTTTATAACTCAACAAGCATTACAGTACGTAAAAATTTGATTTTGGACCCCAATTTTCAAAACTGTCTTCATAATCGGGTCACCAAGTTGGGATGCCAGGGGGAAAAGGAATTCAGAGGGGAAAAGGGGAAACGGAATTGGCTTGTCATCGAACTAGTAAATGTCCACTTTTTTCTTGCCTTAAAAACATTTGTCTACCCCCGTTTTTCCCTGATTCTTTCCCATAAAAATAAAAGGGGTTTTGAAACTCAATATAAAAAAATATCTTTCAGAATTTGGAAAGGGAGCAGTAACTTTGATATTTTAAATTTTTCTAAAAGGGGAAACATAAAAGAAAAATTGCAATAAAAACCAAATTGGATGAATCAATTACATCCAACAAACTTTATATAAACCCCACACTTTAATTACTTAATTTTATTATTTTGGTTATTAGCTTAATGCAAAAAAAATTTTAAAAAAGTGTTTAAAATTTTTCTAAAAGGCAATTTTAAACCCAAAACATTTTTATTTGCCCATAAATCATACCATAAAGGAAAAGGTATGAAATGTTTTTTTTTGGGCAGGGGAAGTTTTGAAAAGGGGAAAAAATACACATCAGTGGAATTTTTGGTTGACAAACCATAAAAAAAGAAGAAAACACAGAAAAATTTCCAAGAAATATAGCATGGATTGCTACTTTTTTCATAATTTTATTCCACAAGTAAGGGCCAATGAAAAAGGTCATACCTTATCATCCCTTCCCTTATCAACATTCACCCAAAAGCCTCCTTGTCACCTCCCCCGGAAACACAAATGCCAAACACCCAAAAAAGCTAAACTCTTTGGGTTTAATTGCCCCACAAAAAGCCAGAAAACCACCGTGGGTTTTCTTTTCCCCGGGGTTAAATACGACAAGCATACCCACTTAGTAGTTGTAAAAAAATTTATATTCCTATCCGATGATTCCATGATTTTATCCCCTTTTGTTTGGGCAGTTAAAAGGGGGTTTCCCCATATTTTCATCGGGATAATGCATTTCATATATCTTTTTCCAAAGAATTTGGGTTTTTTAGGGTCCTGCAAAACCCCCGTCTTTTAGGTCCCTTTGAGGCCACCCCGTGCGCTGTTTGTTAGAGTGTTTTAATACGTCACCCCAAAAAGATTCCCAAAATAGGAGGGCTCATTGTGCTCCCTCTACTTCCAGTAGTTTCATCAGGCAACAAAATTTTCCAAAACCCTCGGAAACTCGTGTAAAATGCCCATGATTGAGTTATGGGGAATTTTGGGGAATTGGGATGCTATCCAATGCACACACCCTTTGGAAAATACTTGTGACCACCCGAAATTTCGATTTTGCTGAAAAACGAAAATTTTTTTTCAGGAAACTGACTTCCCTCCAAATCCCATTTTTTCACAGCAAAAAAACCTCAACCTGGTTAAAATTAAATTTAATTTATTTGGTAAGGGGTTTTAAATTATAAAATTTTTCTTGGGAATTTAAAACATAAAAAAAAGTTTGGGATAAAAAAACACGGGGCGGGGGTTCGGGGTTTTCCCATAATGGGGAAAGACCAGCGAAAAAGTTTATAAAATCAGACATCTTATCGTCCCCAAACCCTAGAACAAGTAAATTCTGAAAAGGGCCCTTTCCCCTCAAAGTTGGGGAAATAGGTGGGGTTTAAATTTTCCCTTCTAAATCGAGGGTTTTTCCACGAATTCCCCGTATAAAAAACTTTTCTGGGAAACAATTCCCCATCATCGAGGGCAAAAACACCGTGGCAACCCCCGACTATCCTTAAACAGTAGCTTTCACGGATACAAACGAATAAAAACTCAATTTGGGGGCCCCCACCCAAAACAAAAAGCTTCATCCCCCAAATGCATTTCCCATACCTTTCATATCACCCTTAAAGGGGGAGGGCCCGGGACAAATAACGAGGTTTTTGGGTTAAAATTGGTAAAAGTTGCATCATTTTTAAACCTTGGGGGAATTGATAAAATTCACCCACGTTTTGCACCCAATCGAAAACCCAAAGAAGAGTTTTTGCTGGAAACTCGTTTAGGATTTGGATTTTAAAAAATTTTCATCTGGAAGTTCGTTTTGCCTTTAATTTCAATTTCAATTTAAAAATTCTTAGAGAGGAGGGGGGGGAAAAGATTGGATTTTTGCAGCTGCATGATAAATGGGAAGTTGAGTTCATTTTTAAATTAAAGCTTGTCCTTCCCACAATTTAATAAATTTCCGGTTTTTGATCCTAGGTTTATGACTGTTTTTATAAAAATCCCCCCAAAGGTTTCGTTATTTTTAAGGTTTAGAATTGCCTTTTAAACAGAATTAAACCTTTGCTTTGTATCTTGTTTAAAAAAACCTTTTTAAATGAGGGTAAATTAAGGCTTATTCAGTTTGCAAAATAGCGTTTGCAGTATGAATCCCATTAACCCAGGGGTTTGTTGTTCCCCGGTTTCGGATCCCGCTTTTTGTATTTTATTTTTTAAAATTAAAATTTGACCGGGTCCCAAAAAACAGGGGTGAAAAAGATTTTAAAACAAGAAACCCTTGGCCCAAAAGAAAAAAACCCAAAAATTACTTTTCGTTTTTCTAAAAAAAGAAAAAAAAATTTGTTACAAGTACCAGATATGGGTTCCCAAAAGGAACCCAGGGGAAAAAAACCCTTTTCGAAATTAAATTTTTTTGTGAAAGTTAACTTCAAATGGGGTTTGGGGTGAAAAAGTATTGATTGGTTGGTTGATTTGGCTATTGTAAGATAAAAATTTTTAAAAAAAGGAGAAAGGGGGTTTGTAAAATTTTTATTTGGGAAATTAAAATAGGAAAATTTGGGAATAAAGTAGATAAAAATTAAATTATGAAAAAATTGTTTTTTTATCCAAGAAAATTTGGGGAAAGTTACCTTTTTTTCTTTAAGGGGACCAATTTTTTATCGATAAGTTTAGATCCCAATCTTTAATAAAATTTTAAAAATTTTTAAAAATCAACACTTTTGAAACCTCTGAAATTAACACTTTTTTCATGAATCTAAATCATCTTTAAAAAATAATTTTGTTATAATTTTTAAGGGGATACTAGATCTAATACCAACTTCAGGAATAGTCCCAATTGAAACCCCCTTTAAAGAGACTAACAATTTTTCATTTTTCCTTGGATTATTACTATTTAAATTTTTTAGATATACTCTTTAATGAAATGCTAAAGAGGGGAGAAAATTTAGCAACGAGTTTTTTTCACCCACTCATATCCCCCCAAAAATTTTAAAAACTTTTTATAACTTTAAAAAAGATCCCGCTTTTTCTTTAAATATTGGTTAAGGGTTTAAAAATCAAGGACAACCCTTTAATGAGAAAAATTAAAATTTTTAAAGGGCGGAAAAAAATTGATTTTATAAAAAAAAGACTTCTTTCTTTTCTTTACCATTTTAAAATTTCCCAAAACTTGAACCTTACCCCCAAGCTATGAAATTAGTCTACATGCTTGGAAGTATTTTTTGAATTTTTTTTAAAAAAATTTAATTGATTGGAAAAGGGAAAAACGTTCAGTCCCAAAATGAATAATTAAAAAATCCCAATAATTAAAACGTTGTTTAAAGGGTTTTAGTTACGGGAATTGGACCAGTAAAATTTTTAAAAACATTTGAAAAAGGGCACGGGAAAAAGGGGGGCCCAAATTTTTAACAAAAATTAAACATGAAAGAAAAACAAATTATAAAGCAAAGGGGTTTTAAAAATTCATGACAAAAACTTTTAAAACCCATATATATAATTTATATATGGTTATATTGGGAAGTTTTTTTGAAAACCATAAAAAAAACTTTGAAAAAAGGGGAAAACCATGGTTGCAAAAGGAAAAATCAATAAAAAAATTCTTTTTTTGAGTGTTTAATATGATGAAAATGTTTCATATACTAAATTTGTGATAAAATTTTGGGTTTCTTTTTAAAGGTGTTTTTTTCGTAGAAATAAAAAAAAAAATTTTCTTTAAAAAACGTTTAAAAAAAAAGTTTCATATGAATAAAAAAACACCAACATATGAAACAATTTCCTCAAAATTTGATGTTTATGAAAATTTTACCCATTTTTAAACAACTCATGAATCAATTTCACTGTTTTTACGTGTGCAACCATAAAGTTTGCACGGTTTGCACGTTTTTTATGGTTTGCAAATAACTTCCCTCGCGTATATTATTTTTTATATATATTTTATTGAAACAAGTTTAAAAACCCAAAGATTATAAGAAGAAAAGGAATTTAAGATGGCAAATGAAAAACACACGGGGATTAGTCCCAAAAAAAATTTTATAGTTTTATCCCAAAATTTGTCAAACCCAAAAATTAACCGGGAAAAGGGGTAAAACCAAATTTTTTCGTAAAAAAAAGAACCAACTTCGATCCCTTAGAAAGAATCGAAAGAGTTTCTAACAAGTTGGGACAAGATAAAAGTAGCTAGTGTTCTTGATTAGATACAAACTAGATCAAATGATGTGTGATGATGGATTTTCTCCCCAATTTAATTGGAAAAAATTTGGTTTGGGGTGATAAAGGAAATTCTTCCCAAAAATTTGGGGAAAGGAGTGTGATGAGGGAAAATTCTTCCCAATAATTGGAAGAAGGGGTTTTGTTTTTCCATTAAAAAAGCTCCTTATTTATATTCCTTTGGGTTGCTTGGGGGAATTTAAAGGTAGAAACCCATGGTTTAAATCCATGGGCCCTACTATTTTGACCCAAATGGGTTGAAAAAGAATGGGCCCCAACTTGTTTCGTGAATCCCTCCATGAATTGCCCCAAAGTCTTCCCCAAAAAAGGCTTTAAAAATTGGCTCATTGATTTGTAAAAATTTTTCCCCAACAAATCTTCCAAATTTGGTCCAAGCTTCCCATCAAAATCGCTTTAAAAAGTCCAAGATCCGGTCCTTTAAAAATGGGTCTTTATAAATTCGGCATTTTCGACAAATCCCCTAAAATTTATTTAAAAAAAAAAACGTAAGTAAAACTAATAATATTGACTAAAATTTAACCAAAAAACTAAAGTTTTTTAAAAAATTTAAAAGCAATTAAAAAAAAGCTTTTTAGCTATAAATTTTAAAGCTTTAAATTTAAAACTAAAAATGGGCTAAAAAAGAGATAAAAAGGATAAAAAGTGTTATAATAATGGTAATAAATTAACACTTATAAAGGTGTTTTACAGGCTAAATAAGCCTTGACCCCGGAAGTAAGATTACGGGCACGTGTGCGCTCTGGGTTGCCCTCATTTTCAAAACCAAAAAGGGGTAGTTCACATTTAAACCCCACCCCTGTATTATATATTTTTTTGGGTTTTTGTGTGTGTGTGGGGTGTGTGTTGTGTGTGGGAGGGGGTTCATAAAGAACAATCCAATTTGAAAAAGGAAAAAAAGGGAAACATGTAAATCCATTTGATTTTGTATTTAAAAAAAAAAAAAAAGAGTGTAGTACCCCTTGCCGATAAAGGGCGTGGGTCGGTGCGAAGGGGCGAGCGTAGTACAAAATCACCTTTTGTTTACAGGGTTTTCCTTTTCCATTTTTGGAAAATTTGGTTTTGTTTTTTTTGGGAACCTAATTCAAAAAAATATATATGGGGTTTAATTACATGGGTATGTATCGAATTGTTATTTTTATCTTGTATGTACAACTTTTTTTAAAACTTCCCAATTTTTATGTATGGGAACTTTCAAAAAATTCCCATTGTATGTTTTCCAATTTTATAAAAACCCCCAAGTTCGATACACTTTTGTGACAAGTAGTTTCATTAAAGATAGGTTTTGATAAAGTTGGATCCTAAAAATTGGAAAAGTCTCCCAAATTTCGATCCCTCCCAAAAGGGTAAGTTTATAAGTTGGTAAAATACAATGAAAAAACGTGACAAGTTCGATAAAAACCCATGAAATTTAAACCCCCAATATATATATTTAAGAGAGAGGGGGGTCAAGTTCTTTGGGAAACCAAAAAAAAAAAAAAAAAAAAAAACCTTTTAAAAAACTAAGGGTTTCATAACTTAAATCAACAAAAACTTTTTGTGGAGTTGTTTAATTTTGATGAAATTTTCATATAATTCTTTTTTTGATGTTCTTTTTTGTAAAAAGACAAGGTTTCATATGATTAAACAAAATAAATAAAAAGTTTCAAAAAGAATCAAAAAGTGTATGAAAACCCTTTTATTTTCATAAAAAAAACCAAAATTTTGACACCAAATTTTATCAAAAAATGACTTATAAAGAAACATTTGCATCATATTAAACAACTTCACGAAAAGTTTTCGTTGCTTTTAAACCAAAAAAAAAACCCCGGTTTGTCGGTTTTTTTTCTCTTTTTTTTTGGGTTTTTTAATGAACGTTTGTACGGTTTTAATCTTTTTTTGGTTTTTAAATGAACTTCCCTTTTTATTTATATATTTTATGGGAAATTTGGTTCAAATAAGAACAAAACCAATTTTCAAAAATGAAAGGAAAACCCTGTTTAAAACACAGGTGTTTTTTTTCTTCGCTCGCCCCCTCGCACCGACCCAAAGCGCCTTATCGGGAAGTGTACTACACTTTTTTTTCTTGTTTAGTAAAAAAATCACATGTGATTTTAAAATGGTTCCTTTGTTCTTGCCAAAAAAAGATTGTTTTGTATGAACCTCCCAATATATTTTATATATAAAATATTTTTTGGATTTTCTTTTGTAAAAATTTTTTTTTTTGTGTGGAAATTGGGGAAATTCTCAAAAAAAAAGATTTCTAGGTTAAATCAAATGGGAAAATTTGGGTTTATGAAAATTTTTTAATGACGAAATGATATTATATGATTTTTTTTTGGGTGAAAATGTTTCATATTTTCGGGATTTTTTAGGTTAACTTTTTTATTTTATGAAAAATGTTTTATATAAATTTTTTTGAAACCCTTTTTATTTCACATAAAAAACCCCCGAAATAGGAAAAAATTTCAACAAAAAAAAGTATCATATGATATAATTTTATCATATTAAATTTTAAATTCAAGAATCAATTTCATCTATAATTGTTTTTTTTGGGAAAGTTCACAAGTTTTTCAAAAAAAAAAAAGTTCACCCAAAAAAAAATCCCTTTTTTTTAAAAATATATATTTTAGAGGGGAGAGAGAGAGGGGGAAAGTTCATTTGAACTGTTTTATATATTATTTAGTTCAAACCCAGAACCTTCTTATTTTCCAGAATGCCGGGGAAAACTTGTAGTCCACATTTTTTAAGGGTTTAAAAGGTAAAACTTCTTTTTATGGGCCCCAAAAAAAACCTTAAAACCCAAAAAATGTTATCTCTTGATTAACCTTCAAAAAAAAAAATGATTAATAAGGAACTTCTTCTGTCCCAAACATGCAAACAAAAAACTACTGTCCCCCTAAAACCTTCAAACAATTTTTTTCTGAAAACCCCAAAAAATTCAAACGGGAAAAAGCATGGCCCCTACAAAAAACTTTCAAGGCGTTTTTTTGTCACGGCGTTTAACACGAGCTTAAACTGGGTTTATCACGGCGATTATCACGTCGTTTTTTTCCCCGACGTTTTTTAAGAGGTTTTCACGGCGTTTATCACAACGTTTAACACGTGTTATCCGGGGTTTACCACGGGGGTTTACCAGGGGTTTCACGGGATTTTCTTTCACGTTTTGAATTTTTGATGTCACGGGATTATCTGAGTGAAAATCACGAGATTATCTCGAGTGATATCAGTGGATAAATTAGGGATTATCTGGGGTGAAATTTAAGTGTGGTTTTTACGGGGGTTTTGGGTGTGATATCCGGTTTATGCGTTTATCATGACGTTTTTAAAACCCGGGGGTTTTCACGTGTGATACCAAAAAGGTTAACCCTTCCCTGTGATATTACGGGATTTTCAAGGGATTACCTTGTGTAATATCACAGGGGGTTTTCACGTGTGCATCACGGTTTTTATGCGTTTATCACGGGTTTTTCAAACGTTTAACACGGGGTTATCACAAGTTTTATCAACGGGGGTTTTTCAGGCAAATTTCGGGTTTAAACACGGTTCCGTTTTCTTCAAAGTTTGACCTTTAGATGCACCAAAAAGAAGAAAAGGTCGGTAGTAAGAAGATATAGTTTCTGGTTACTAAATTTTGGGATGTCGCCATGAGTGAAAGAGGGAAAAAAAACACGTGAGGGGGATTACACGTGGGGATGGAGGTGAGCTGGGTTATTTTTTTTTAAATTTAAAAAAATGTGGGCAAAATTAAAAAAAGGAGACTAAATTGTTCTCGCAATTTTTCCCTTTTAAATTTAAAAAGGGTTCTCGTTTGACCTTTCCCCCTATATTTTTTTAGAGGGAGTGAGAGGAAGTTTTAAAAGTGAATCAATTTTTTGGGTTTTGAAAATGAGGACGACGAGAAACGGACAGTGGCGGAGACTAAATCAAAAAAAGGGGGGGCTTTGAATGTGGTCCCCCCCTTTAAAAATTTTATGCCCTCCCCTGAATCGGCCCCAGTAAACCGCCGTGGGGGCTTGACGTGGCGCCTAATCATCCGCCAGTGTCACGCTCTTGGGTTTTCCCCAGTTCAACCCAAAAAAAAATGGTTCACATTTGAAACCCCCCCCCCTTTTTATATATATGGGTTAATAAAAAATGGGGGTGTATCGAATTGTACGTTTTTTTCATTGTATGTATCCCAAATTTAAAAGTTTTTCCAAATTTTAAAGTACTTTTTTTTGTTAAAATTTGCCATTGTGTGTACTCAGACCTGGTTTTAGCAGGTTTAAAAAGTGATGTGCACAAATTTGTTGACGTGGCAGGTAAGAAAAACTGAATGGGGTGCCCTTTCATGGGGTTCCTTCAACCTTCCCCCCCCCACCCCCCACCACCCCACCACCCCCACCCAAAACCCACCACCATCAAACCAAACCCCCACCCAACCCCCCACCATTAAAAACCCTCACCCAAAACCCCCAGCACCACCCCACCACCACCCCCCAAAACCCAAAAATCCCAAAAACCCACCCTTCCAAACAGCCATTTAACACCCCGAAAACCACCACCATCGCCCCAGTCACCCCCAAACCGCCGGCCCCCCACCACCAAACCCCACCCCCCACCAAACAAACCCTCACCACCACCGCCATCACCCCAAACCCAAACGAAACCCTCACCACCACCGTCTCCTGAGTTTTAGGTGGTTTTCTGCAATTTTATGGCTTGTTTTTTTATCGGTTTTTTTATGCTTAATCCATCTTTGTGATCGAATTTTTTATTTTCTTGATTTTTTTTTGATTTTAGGGTTTTTGGCCGTTTTTTTTGGGTTTTGATCGTTTCAATTTTAAAAGCAGATCTGGGGAAATAAAATTTTGGGGGGTTTTTTTTATTTGGTGGCAGCGGGTGGTTTGGGTTTTGGAGATGGCAAAAGGTGGTGGGGGTTTGGGGAAAGTTGGGGTGGGGGGTGGCGGTGGGGGGGTGGGGTGGATGGGGGGTGGGAGATGGCAATGGGGGGGTGGTTTTGGTTAGTGGGGGCAGGTGGGGAGATGGAAAAGGGGGGTGGTGGGTTTTGGGATGGAGGGGGGCGGCGCGGGTGGTGGTTTGGAGATGGCAAAAAGGGGGGTGGTTTGGGTTTTGGGTGTAGATGGAGATGGCGGGGGGGGGTGGGTGGTGGGAGATGGCAATTTGGGGGTGGTGGTATGGTGGCTGGGGGGAGTTTGGGAATGGTGGTGGTGGTTTGGAGATGGAGATTGGGGCCCGGGGGGGGTGTGGTGGTGGTTTGGGGATGAAGATGGAGGTCCCCCCCCCCCCCCCCCCCGGGGGGGGGTGTTTTTTGGGGGTGGGCCCCCCCCAAGGGGTGGTTTGGGGTTTTGGTGGCTGGGGTGGGGAGGGGGGTTTGGGAATGGGGGGGTGGTGGTGGTTTGGAGATTGCAATTTGGGGGTGGTTGGGGAAAAAGGCAATTTTGGGGGGTGGTTTGGGTTTTGGAAATGGCAATGGGATGGGTTTATGCCCTGTCATTTTAAAAGAGGTACACCCTGGAAACCATTTTAGCACAAAAATTTAAAAAAAAAAGAAATTCAAAGAAATTACCGGTAAGGGCTCAGCTGGTATCGAAATAATACAAAAGGCAAAAATTTCAAAATTCAGTACATTTTAAATTGGGAAAATTTTTAAAATTGGTACCCTACAATGAAAAAACGTGAGAAATTCGTAAATTCCCCTGTAATTAACCCTATATATATAAAGTTTTTTTGTAAAAAGGGGACTTTCATTTGTGAACAAAATTTTTGGTTTTTGAACTTGGAAACCCTATCTCAATTTATACAAATTTTAAAAATTGAGGTCAAGATTAATATAGAAAATTTTCCCAAAAAATTTGGGGGGTTAAAAAGATTTTAAAACATGGGAATTTATTTTAACCTCAAAAAATTTATTTGGTTTTCAAAAATTAAGTTCACAAGTTTTACATTAAAAAAAATGGTTTTTAAAAAATTTAAAAAACCCTCTTTTTTAAATATATATATTTTATAAAAATGAGAGAGGGAGAAAAGAGGAAATTCAAATGTGAAATTTATTTTTTGGTTTTGAAGTGAGGGCGAAATTTAGCCACTCATTAGTCAATAAAGGGGCTTTGACCGGGGCCCCCCTTTTTTAAAAATCTCCAAAACCCCCCCATGATTTGCATTAATCCTCCGTGAAACGGTCCCTTTAAAACCCAAGATGTGGGTCACATGGCGTGGGCCCTCGGCTTTCCTCACGTTCACAATTTAAAAAATGGTTACATTTAAAAAAACCCCCCCCTATATATATAGGGAACGATATCTGCCCAAAAAGCTTTTTACAATACAAACAATTTTTGTTACGGGTTTAAATTTTTTTTTCCTTTTCCCTTTCTTTTTTAATCAACCCCCAAAAAAATTTTTAATTATTTTTTTCAATCCCCTCCCCTCCCCAAATTAACCCCCTTCTACTTTCCGGTGGAAAAGAAACTCCGGGCCGGTGAAGCTCCGAGGATTACAGCCGGTTTAGAGTATAGACCGGCGTCGTTGACAAAAATTTGTAGGTGAGAGTGGGAAATTTCCCCCGGCGAGGCACGTCGGCGGGGGGTATGGCGGTTTGGCATAACGTGACAGTGGGGGAGCTTCGGCGAAAATCAAACGCCACTTTTGTCGGTTTTCTTTTCGATGGCGGCGGAGGACCCAAAAAAAACAAAGGTGGCGATCGGGAAATAAACCCCTGTTTTTTGTATCTGTATGGGGGATTTAAGACAGTCCCTTTGGGTTTTCAGCAAGGGTTTTGGGCAAAATCCTTTCGGCGAGCTCGTCACGGCCCAGCGACGCTTTCCCCCCCTTCGGAGGGGTTTTTGGAGGTTTCGACCGACGCTGTGTTGCTGTTTGGAAAATCTGCTTTTGCTGTTGTTTCTGGAGGGCACGCAGTGTTACTCGGAGATCTGTTGCTGTGCTGACAGCGCCCCTACTTCAACCGAAGCTAAAAAGAACGACCGTCGTTTTGTTTCCGGGGGTTTACCCCCGTTGTTGTTGTTTACGCAGGTGTTACTCGGGGGCTTGCCCGTGTTGGTTTTTTGGGGGGGGGGGGGGCCTTTCTTTTCTGTTTTTCGCCCGGGTTTGCTGTTTCTTGCCGGGGATCACTTTTTGTTCGCCCGGTTAATTTGATTTTTTGGGCCGGGATCACCCCTTTCTCTCTTTGTGTTTTTGTGAAGGGGGAAAAAGAAAAGTGAATTAAATTTGGAAGGGGGAAATTTTTTCCCCTGGGCATTAAAATTTTTTTTGAATGGTTTAAAATGTGTTTTTGTTAAAGGTTTATCTCCCATTATTATTTATAAATAATATATATATCTTTTATAAAGAAAAAAAGGGCGGAAATGCCCCTTTTAAATCATGAAGGGTTGAAAATTTGGGATTAAAAGAGAGACAAAATTTTAAGAATTTTTGCCAAAAAGTTTTAATCCTTTTTCAATGTAAGTTTAGTTACCTTTTAATAAAAAAATTTTAAACCCCATGACCCAATTTCACAATTAAAACCCTTTTTAAAAAAAGTTTAGGTCTTGGGAAAATTTGAAATGTTTATTTTTTATAATCAAAAAGTTTTATTTAAAAAAAATAAAAAATTGCATCAAAATGAAAATTTAAATTTCAAACCATTCCTATTTTAAGAAAACCCAATTTTAAAAATTGTTATCCAAAGGGGCTTCACCAAAATCTTTGTTTAAATTAAGGATCCAAGGGTCTTAAAACCCAAAATCTTTTTTTAGTTTTAAAGGGTTAGTTTTTTTACAATTTCCCTTTTCCCAACCCCCATACCTCAACCTGATTTTAATTCCTTTGTAATAAATGGTTTTGATTACGGTATTGATTTCAAAATGAGTTTTGGGGGAAAAAAGAAAATGTTTCGGGGAAATTACCTGTCCCACCCCCCCAAATTTTTAGTTCTTTTTTGGGGTTATTGGGTTTTTTGCTTTTTGGGGGGCCATAGAAAAAAACCAAAAAATTATAGAGGGGAGGTGGTTTTCAATCATTCAATGGCAGATAGACAGCAAGGCAAAAAATTAAAAGAACAAAAAATTTTTTAAACTGAAGTTCAAAAAAGGACAAAAACTTTTTTAAAATGTAGTTTTTTTTGAGTTAAATGATAAGATCCCAAATTGGGCTAAGGTAAGCATCCATTAGAAGGAAGTAAGTACCAAAAACCCCTTACGGATACGAGGCATTAAACCCATAAATCAATATAGCGAGGGTTTAAGCGGTTCCTTTAAACAGTGGGGGAAAATTAAAGAAAAAAGGAAAATTTTTCACCCTTTTCTAATTGTCTTTATAATTTAGGTCACCCAAATCCGGATGCCACAAGAAACCCGATTCAAAAGGAAAAAAGGGGAACCCGAATTGGCTTGTCATCGAAAAGGGTTTAAGGTCCCCTTTATTCTTTTCCTGCAACAGTGTCTAGCCTGTGTCCCGATTCTTTACTGGAAAAAAAAGATGGGTGAAACTAGAACAAAAAATTCTATAAGAATTTGGAAATAGTAGTAACTTTAGTATCTTAATTTTTCAAAGGGGAAACATATTAAAAAGCTATATAGTTTAAATCAATTCATATTTATTTCCACACTTTAATTACTTAATTTAATTTTATTGGAAATTTTTTTCATCCTTGTCTTTAATTTTTCTTAATTTTTTCTTCTAGGCTTGGCCTAATCACTTTAAAATTTTTTAAGACCACCATCTTAAAATGAAAATAAGAATTTGTGTTTAAAATTCTTTCAAAAAATTTTAGGTTTTTAAATATAAAAAATTTCACTTTTTAAAAACTAAATGAGCAAAAAGGAAGCTCCCAAGGTGCATTAAAAAGGGAAGGCTTTTGAACCTAAAAAATTTTTAAATTTGTTTTTAAATATATAACATCCTTTCTGTTTTATTCATATGGGGAACAATTTATTACAATTAAAAAAAGCACTTTAGATTGGGTTTGGGTGGAAAATGGACCAAAAAAAGTTGTGGTTCTTGCTAAACACTAACAATAAAATTAGAGACATTTTGCTTTCAATTTTTTACCAATTAAAGAGGGAAAAGCCCCTGAGAGGATATCATCATATACTGAACGGGTGCAATTAAAACACCCAAAGATCACATAATCGCAAATTTTTAAATTAAATAACTTGCTTGAACTTGCAAAAAACATTCCCCAAAGGGAAAAAGAATGGTTTTTGGGAAAACGATATAGCAAAGTCACTTATAAGAAAATCCCTTTTGATCACTATGATTTATGTAATCAATGACCATTAGAAGCCTACATATCAGTGGTTTTTCTTTTGGGACAAACACTAGAAAAAAAAAACAAAAAACCCATTTAAAAAAAATGTACTTCTTTTCATAATTTTACCACATGCAAAGAAAGTTCAGCAAAACCCCTTTGCTTTTCAATATCACAGGTTCCCATCCCCCTCCTCTTTTGCCATCGCCTCCTTTTGGAATGTTTCCAACTCCGACAAAGCTAACTTTCGTATCTGTCCACATAGCCTGTTTTAAATAATTTCCTCCTCGTCATCACGAAAAAATTGCATAATACCCCTATGTGGTTAAAAAAAACGTATCCGTTTTCAATTTAAAATCATATACTTTGTTTGTGTGCAAAGGTTTTCCCCTGAATCTAAATCGGGGTTTAATGTCAGATTCCCTTGCCAAAGAGGCGGGTTTTTATCCTTAAACCATTTCCTTACCCACTTCCCCCTTCAACCCCTCAAAATTCAGCCGGGGAAAAACAAATGACAGCCAAAGATTTTCCAAGTACGCAGACATAACAATCCCTCGCGAAAACTCGGGGAACTTATTTCTCCAAAAAAATAGTAGTTATTCAAATGTCGTAGGTAATGTGAACCCATAGAGTGTAGAACCCCCCGGGGTTGGTCCCCTGTAACCCCAAAGCACAGATCCCTTTAAAATTTCTTTTAAGCGTTGGTGGGTGATGTAACAAAGCAGTTACGGAAAACGATTCCTCCCAAAAGCCCGGGTTTTTACGTGTAAAATCAACCCAATTATAATTAATAATAAATGGTTTAATTGTATCCTTTCAATTTGAAGATGGGGAAAGGAAAATGTCCACCACCCCGAGGTGGTGTGGGGAACACTTTTTAGGCCCAGATTACAACTTTATAATCTCGGAAATTTTTGGACCCAAACCCAAACAACAAAGGTCTTCAAAATCCCGAGAGTAAAAACTAGGAAAGGGTAGGTTGTTCCTTCTAACGAAGGGTTCCCCGGGGTTATGATCAAGTGAAGTGCCTTCAAAAAGTTTATATCCGAGGCAAACAACGCCTTGAACTCCCCTATCAAAAAAACATGTTGACCCTAAAAAAGGGAAGTTCAATTTGGGTAGAATCTCAAAAGTAAAAGGTTATATCCAAAAAGTATAACATTCTCGCCACAACCTCACCAAAAGGGGAGGACAAAACAAGGGATTTAAATTGGTTGAAATTGTGAAGTTTCATCCTTTGAATTCGGTGGAGATGAAAGTAGCAGATTTGCCGACCCACGGATGAAAGAAAGGGTTTTGCTGGTAAGAATGAGAGGATTTGGACGATCATTATCAGGGGCTGACTCCCTTTCATTTTTCAATT
>JARYMX010000055.1:60542-121277 GCA_030169165.1 Centaurea solstitialis | reverse complement strand
TGTAAGTGCAAGATGAATCAATCTAGCATGAGAAATGATAGATCTAGTAGAGAGAGAAAGTAGAGAGAGAAAATGTGAAACTCATATGTCATTCATTGTAAAAGGCTTAAGGTACAATACAAGGCAATGAGGTATTTATACCTCATTCCTAGAAAAGATAAAATGAACATAAATGGTCCCTCAACTTCTATTATAAATCTAACACTAACAATCTCCCCCTTTTATAAAAGAAGGAGGGACATACAAAAGAAAGAAAATGACTACTTGATTAAGTTTGCTTCACGGAAGGCTTTCTCAACTTAAACTTGATTTCTGCAAATCTGATATCATTTCTCAGCTTCAATCTTCTATCTATCTCCTTTACAAAATGTTTGATCAACACCTTGTTTGCAGCTGAGATATCATGTACTTTATGCCTATCCATTTGCAATCTTGTATTCAACCCATCCATCACCATCTTTAAAGTGTCATCACAAAATAACATCACTTCATGAGAATACATCCTCTTCTTATTGCCTAGAGAATCTGGATATACACACGAGATCTTGGTTTCATCTGCGTCATAGAACACTGTGTACAAAACAAAGTCCTTTTCTTCACCAACCAGACTTCTTTGTGGTTTGTGACAGAATAACTTTGATGACCAATTCTCTAGTCCCAGTTGAAAATCATATAAATGAGCCAATGATATTGAAGCCTTGACATGTCTAACAATAGCCGTTAAAGCAATTACCTCCTCCTCTGTTCTAAATGCTTTACCTTTGAGATCATATAAAATCCCAAATATCACATCAAAGCTTACATCTTGAAAATCAGCTTCAGTAATCACATATTCCTTCCCATCATCTCTAGTGAATGTAATTACTGGGTACCAATATGCACTCAATCTGTTGGTCTTGTAACTCTTTACGGCAACAAACTTGTAATCTGACACCAAATCTTCTCTTCTTTGCTTTTTCACCTTTCTCATGTGCACATACTCTGTTATCAACTCTTTTCTCAGATTCTCTATACCATACAATCTCACATAACTCAGCTTCCGCTCATGATAACAAAACCGGCTTTTGTACCTTTCCTCCAAGTACTTCCCTATGGCTCTAGTAAATCGGTTCCATTCAGTTCTCTTCAAGAATTTCCCTGAGCTAGCTTTCATTCTTTCCCATAACTCCACCTTCTTCGGATCAACTGGCATCAAATCATCTTGAGGCAGTACTTCTTCTAACAACGGACCTTCCACATCATCCACAGGCTTTTCTTTCTCAA
Source organism: Centaurea solstitialis (assembly GCA_030169165.1). Classification (NCBI taxonomy): domain Eukaryota; kingdom Viridiplantae; phylum Streptophyta; class Magnoliopsida; order Asterales; family Asteraceae; genus Centaurea; species Centaurea solstitialis. The sequence goes on along the minus strand of JARYMX010000055.1, from coordinate 120,014 downwards.
AATCAAATTCTACATCATCAAACATATCTTTCAAACGAATGTCTTCTTCACACCTTGCCTCTTGAACCTCCTCATTCGGTACTTGATAATCTCTAATTTCAGAAGCTACATTCTCAAGTAGCGCTAGAACTCTATCTATTTCAGATGTAGAACTAGACGCCCCTGAAAACTTCACTCCTCTTCTTTCAGTTCTTTCTTCTGGCATTTCTTCTTGCACCGACCCCAGAAAATCTAGAGTAGACTGTAAGACTGGTTCTGATTCCATCTCTTCACCTCCCGCTAGAACAATTGAATCTCTATGTCTTGCAGGTTGTTTCTCTCTCGGAGGCCTTTCCTCAAACCTGTCCACGATCCGTACATTTGACATGGTTGGTACCCTAGACGGCTCACTCTCAAGTCTCCTTCGTTTCCTCTCCCCCTCATGACGATCATGATCATCATGACCATCATGCCGTCTAGTGGGCCGTCTAGCAGCAGCTTGACATGTCTCTTCAATACCTCGAATCCGATCAGATAGCTGGGATAAGCCATCAGTGAACATCTGGTTGATCTCGGTAAAAGTCTTGGTGAGAGAGGCATCAAGAGTGGCCTGAAATTGCTGAAATTCAGTATGAGTAACCAAGTGAGCCTGAGACCGTTGTTCTTGAATAGCCCGTTGTTGTAAAGCAGTCTGTTGCTGTAGAATACCCACAAGGTCACTATCTTCAGCTGAACCCGACTCCAAGAGTTTAGAGAACAACAACCCCTTCAACTCTGGAATAGTAAGGGAATCAGCCGCTGACTGAGAAGGCTGTGAAGGAGGATCAGACATTGGAGCTTTACCCTTAGCTAATAGTGCTACTTGCTTCTCCAAGGCAGAAATTCGAGCAGTCTGCTGCTGAATAACCGTTGCCATCTGTTCATTGTTAGCTCGAAACAAAGATCGGGTAATAAGCTGATTGGCCGTAACAACAACTGGAAGACGCGAGAAATCAACATCTGGTGAGGAAGCCAAGCCAGTCGGAGGAGGTACAGAGATAGATGGTGCAGACAAAGCGGAAGAAGCCGTAACTGTGGAAGATGTGGAAACCGGGACTGAATCTGACAATGTACTACCAATGGGTGTTGAGGAAGAACCCAAGATAGTAGATTGTTGCCGTAACTCCGTGACAATAGAAGATGCGGGCAAACTAACACCGAGGTCACTCAGACTTCTCGTTGATCCAAGAGTAGAACTCAAGGAACCCATGTTCAGTGTTGGCATGATGTTAGCGCTGATGGGATTTCCCTCCGATCCTGGCAAGCCCGCAACAAATGCAGAACTCACTACGGTGGTTCCGGCAGGGCTACTAAAGCCTCCTGCAAAGGTGGTTTGCACCTGTGTCCTAGCCAAAGAAAGATTAACATTTGAAGCAAGTGGTTCTAGACTCAATGAGTGAACAAGTGAAGTCGTGGGCGGGGGCAGCTGCCTCACTGTGTCGGTACCACCAACCTCCAATTGAGGAATGGGTACAAGTTGTGGTAAGTCCCCGTGAGAAATTGAAACTACCGTTTGTTGAGAAACGGTTAGAGTGGGTGAGTTGGGTTGTGCATTGCATGAGTGGGGATCTCATGTCTTTTTCAATAGGTGGTGGCAACATATGCTCACCCCTAGTAGATGTGGCTACCCGGCTAGACTCGGTGTGGGAAGGGGTTTGTACTTCTTTTCTGGCCCCTGTCTCACTCTCATCAATTCTTTTATCTCTCTCAGCCATCCTTATGTCACCTTGAGTCAACAACGGACTCGAGCCTTGATCAGGCATATCATCATCATCATCATGGTCATCATCATCCGGTGATCCGTGAGAGTCAACAACCAAATCATCACTTGAAGAAATACTATCTTCAGAAGAGGAGTCATATCCCATAAGCCGATGAAGACGTTGTGCCAACTCATTCGGAGAGTAGCACTGTGTATCGGATATTTCCACGATCGGTTGAGATAAATCAAGTAAAGACTCTGCAACTTCCTCAAGTTCAGGAAATTCACCAACAAATTGCTCATTTACCGGTGAAAGAGCAAAATCATCCAACTCAGCTTCAACATGAGTGTGCAAAATAGGTGACGTGGCTCCGTGCTCATCTTCAATTGTAGCAAAGACATCATCCATCTGAACTGCCGAACTGATTTGGCCCAGTTGGGCTGCTACATTGATGGTAGACGAGTGAGCTAGCTGATCAGAATGGACCCCACCTTCACCCCTCTCGGTATTTTCCCTCAACACACCCTGACCAAGATCCCGTGATCGTTGGTCCCTAAGAGCTAAACCCTCACTTCTAGGGATAACACCTTGGGTAGGTCCCTCCGGCTCTGGCTGGACCATAGGTGGAAAACGAGACCTATACTCTCTCACACACGCCACATTCTGATCTGCATAAGCTAACAACTCAGAGAATAATGGGACTTCCGGAGCATACACCTTCTTTGGATAACGAATTGACTGCATGTCATGGATCTTCACTTTTTCCATATCTGATCGGCGCGGAATATCTGGATTCTGACGCATCGCACTTGCAATAATAGTGCTTAGAAATCTCGGGTATGGTAAATGCGTTTGCTTCTTGGCCAGAAGCTCCTTCAGATCATGAAAAATCAACGAAGCATAATCATAATGCTTGTTGAATAAGACTCCATAAAACAGAACCAAGAATGATTGCGTCGCCGTGTCTTGAGCCGTCCGCTTTCCAGTCAAGCATCTACTGAGGATTGTGAATAAAGTATTGTATGTCGGAGGTAAGTGTGATTTGTTGAATTGAGAAGGTGCATTGATCGCCTGTAGATGACCAACGGATTCAACGCCGGCCATTGCAACTTCCAAAGATGCAAATGGTTCAAACTGATTGGCATTTGGACGACTATTCGCCTCCGGAAAGCCTAGTACACGGCGAAACTTGTTGACTCCAAAACTGATGGTATAATGATCCAGTTCGGCTGTAAAGTGATGATTACCCGGAGCAGCATGAAATTGCAGAGTGTTCCATACTTGTTGCACATAAATCATTGGAACTTCAACTGTCTGAGTAAGAACAGTGAACAAAGGATGATTTCGTAGAATGGCAGTAATGACCGGAGCCTTCAGTCTTGCATGAGGGTTGAATGGCACGTTGTTCGATATTGACGGCTGATATAATGACGGACGAATCAGTTGTCTATCCGCATCAGCATTCGGATTGTGTGGAGTTGATCGTATTGAGATTATGTCTGAAATCTCCATACCATCTGAATCTGGGAAAGTATAATCTTCCATTTCTGTAATTCATAAAAAACATTAGATAAAGCTTTTACGTGTAGATTTTTATGAAAAACAAGTGTGAAGAAATAATTCACACAGTGTGGGACTTGAGAAACAGATACCCAAACGAAAGACCATGTGATTAAAATACTGAACTCATTAAGATTTAAATATATATAAGCCTTCCATTTGTTTAAACTTTAAAAGTTCAATTAAATGTGATTTTAACCAATATGTTCCATGTTCTTAATAACGAAAGACTTATACACATTTTGTTTTAAGAAGTTCAATACATTGTAGAGTTGAAGGTCAATCTTAAGGTCAAAAATAAGAAGTCCAATGTCTCAAGTCCTTATGATCCGGAACAACGGGTCATTCACACGTTTCGGTTTAAAATATCAAGAATACAATCCAAGATGTTAACCCGTGTTTTAAGATAAGTTGTTACAAATATTTTTAACCTACTAGCCTAATCGGTATATGACCGAGTGAATACCTATAGGCTTCGTAGAACCCGGGATACGTATACAAAACTCACACGAAACAAAGTACACTACAGATTCTTGAACTTGACAGCAACAACTTGAACAAATCCGCACGAGTTTGAGATTCCAGAAAGATTGGAATTATGAATCGAAACAACAGATTTATAGGATAATTTGAAAAACTGATATCTTAGTCATGATGATAAGGACACGTGGCATTCAGCAATTGGACCAACAGTATCTCGAGCGAAGAATTAGGTTTTCAAAAAAAAAGGTCGCTCGAGATAGATGAAGTGGCTCGAGATAAATGAACCGGCTCGAGATACTTATCTCGAGTGTATGTCTCGAGTCCCACTCGAGTTACTTTCAACAAATATCAAACTAATAAAACACAGAGACTCGAAATGACTGACTCGAATTAAGTGACTCAGAGTTAGATGACTCGAGAGACATGACTCAATTTCATAGAGTATAATAGAATTAAGTAACTCACACTCGAGTTGGATGACTCGAGTTGTGTAACTCGAGTTGCTCAATAACAATAACTCGAGTAGTGTGTCTCGAGTTGGATAACTCGAGTAGTTTCACTCGAGTTATATGGCTCGAGTTACATGATTCGAATTGAATGTGCTCGTGACTCGAGTTAGATGGCTCGAGTAGTGTAACTCGAGTTGTGTGTGCTCGAGTTGTGTGACTCGAGTGAAATGGCTCGAATTGATTTATTCGAGTTGCTTGACTCGAGTTAGATGACTCGAGTAGTGTAACTGAAATAACTGACTCACGCTCGAGTTGGATGACTCGAGTAGTATGACTCGAGATGAATGACTCGAGTTGCAAGACTCTAGATGCTCGACTCGAGACAGATAACTCGAGGTACAGAACTCGAGTGATGTGTGCTTGAATTGTGTAACGCGAGTTGTGTGTGGCTCGAGTTGTGAAAGACTCGAGATGTGTATGGCTCGAGTTGAGGGACTCGAGTTGTATGTTGTGAGTGCTCGAGTTGGTTGACTCGAGTTGTTTGACTCGAGATGTGTATGGCTCAAGTTGAGAGACTCGAGTTGTATGTTGTGAGTGCTCGAGTTGTTTGACTCGAGATGTGTATGGCTCGAGTTGAGAGACTCGAGTTGTATGTTGTGAGTGTTCGAGTTGTTTGACTCGAGATGTGTATGGCTCGAGTTGAGAGACTCGAGTTGTATGTTGTGAGTGTTCGAGTTGTTTGACTCGAGATGTGTATGGCTCGAGTTGAAAAACTCGAGTTACAAGACTCGAGTATCATGACTCGAGTTAGAGGTGCTGAAAATGAATGACTCGAGTCAATTACTCCCCCTACCATAATGCATGCATAATGCTCCCCCTTAAACTATGCATACCTGTATTTACCTGTAACAGATAGATTCACAACAGACGTACGAACCTGTACCAGATAAGCTCCCCCTTGACAAAACCATATTCTCAGAAGAAACAAACACATTAGTAATCAACATGAAAAAGAATAAGAGAAATACCAAAAGTAATCAACTTGAAATAAAAACAAAAAGCAAAACAGATAAACTATATTTCAAAATATACATAGAAGTTCAATGACCATACCTGATTCAGTATTTCATTATACTGCTATGTGTATGAGGAAATATAGCTTATACAATCTTTTTGTCAATCATACCAAGTCTAGAGATGAGAAATTTAAAACGTTTCTCATCTAGAGCCTTGGTAAACAAATCAGCAAGTTGATATTCAGTATTGACAAAGTACAGCTCTATATTTTCTTTTTCCACATTGTCCTTTAAAAAATGATACCTGATATCAATGTGTTTGGTTTTCGAGTGTTGAACCGGATTAGCTGAGATGGCAATTGCACTCTTAGAGTCACAATAGATGGGTATCTTTTTGTATTCAAGACCATAATCACGAAGTTGTGACTGCATCCAGAGTACTTGTGAACAACAACTCGCTGCAGCAACATATTCAGATTCCGCAGTGGAGGTTGATACACATTGTTGCTTTTTGGATGCCCATGACACCAACTTATTTCCAAGAAATTGCAAATGACCTGATGTACTCTTCCGATCCATATTGCAGCCACCATAATCAGCATCAGTATACGCTTGTAGCTCAAATCCAAGACCTTTTGGATACCAAATACCATAGTAAGGAGTCCCTTTTAAGTATCGAAAAATACGCTTAACTGCAGCTAAGTGAGACTCCTTTGGTTTGGCCTGATATCTAGCACACACACATGTTGCAAACATGATATCAGGTCGACTGGCAGTAAGATACATTAAAGAGCCAACCATACTTCGATAATTCCTCAAATCGACATCCTTTCCTTCATGATCTGGGCCAATGGAATTACCCGTAGCCATTGGAGTTCCTATCGAATGACATCCAGACATATCATACTTCTTCAGTAAATCAAAGATATACTTGGATTGATTTATGAAGATGCCATCTGAAAACTGTCTAACTTGAAGACCCAGAAAGAAATTAATCTCTCCCATCATACTCATTTTAAATTCTTCAGTCATGACAGTCTCAAACTTTTTACACAACTCCCGACTAGTTGATCCAAAAATAATATCATCAACATAGATCTGAATGACCACAATATGTTCGCCTTCCTTCATCAAAAACAGTGTTGAATCCACCGAACCTTTCTTGAAACCCTTGGAAAGTAGATGTTTAGACAGCTCCTCATACCAAGCACGTGGTGCCTGCTTTAAGCCATATAAAGCCTTGTCTAGAACATAGACATAATCTGGATGTTCTTTATGTACAAATCCTTCTGGTTGAGCGACATAGACTTCTTCTTTCAAATGACCATATAGAAATGCTGTTTTGACATCCATTTGAAAAACAGTAAAATCTTTGTAAGCAGCATATGCCAGAAACATACGAATAGCTTCAAGTCGAGCAACAGGTGCAAAAGTTTCATCGTAATCAATGCCCTCTTGTTGACGATAACCTTTGGCTACAAGTCGAGCTTTGTTACGAACAATTATGTTATTCGCATCTTTCTTATTTTTGAATATCCACTTGGTATCAATAACTGATTTAGACTCAGGTAACTTGACCAACCGCCATACTTTTAAAGCCTCAAACTGATTGAGTTCTTCTTGCATAGCAGTAACCCAATCCGAATCTTGTAAAGCATCAGATACACGTGTTGGTTCAATGTTACTCAAAAAGACAGAAAAATTGCACTCATTTGCAGAAGCAGCTCGTGTTTGAACACCAGAAGTAGGATCACCAATTATCAGATCAATAGGATGATCCTTTGTCCATTTGACAGTATGTGGTAAAGGTGTTTGATTATTTACTGAGGATGGTTCCAAGAGATTATCAGTTGATGTAGGATGCACAGGAAGTAGTTCAAGCCCTTCAGGAATAGAATCATTATGAACAACTTCATGAGAAGACGACTGATCATGAGAATCTATGATAATATCTGGATTAGAAGTATCCATAACTATGGGAGAAGATGAAGGTGATGAGACAATGCTAGGAAGATCTGAACAAGATATGGATGATGTTGGAGAAACTTCAGATGAGGGAGTAGTCGAACTCGAGAGAGTAGATGAGCTACCTACAGTAGACGAAGATATTTGATTAGTACCATACAAGTCATCATAAAAATACTCAAACAAACTGTCCAACTCAGATGATGTAGCTGGAGGATCACTGGAGCTAGATGTGGATGTAGATGCATCTGCATTAGAAGACAACTCAGCAAACGGGTCAAATTTAACATTTACACTTTCATACACAACTCTTGACTTTTTGTTAAAGACTCGATAGGCAATTGAACAATCTGAATATCCCACAAAAATCATCTCATCAGACTTAGGGCCAAACTTTCCCCGATTCTCAGTTTCATTAAGAACAAAACAAGGACACCCAAACACCTTGAAATAATCAATATTTGGAATTCTATCAAACAAAACATGATAGGGTGTTTTTCCAAATCTCCGATGAATGATAGATCGATTTTGTGTGTAGCACGCAGTATTCACAGCTTCAGCCCATAGATACTGAGGTAATTGACTTTGAGCCAACATAGACCGAGCTGCTTCAACTAACGTACGATTACGACGCTCAACGACACCATTTTGTTCAGGAGTTCGTGCGGCAGAAAAAGTTTGAGTAATACCTAATGAATTATAAAAACCTTTTAATACTTGATTTTTGAACTCCGTCCCATTATCTGATCTGACAGTCTGAACGGGTAGTTTAAATTGTACTTGAACAGCTTTGATGAAATTTATTATTAAATTCGAAGTTTCATCTTTTGTTTTCAAAAACCGTGTCCAAGTATATCGTGAATAATCATCAACAAGGACCAAAACATATTTTCTACCCGCTAGACTGACAGTTTTCATCGGACCACACAAATCCATATGGATTAAACTCAACGGAGATTTGGACCCTTGTTCAGGTTTTGGGGGATGAGACGCTCTTTTCATTTTTCCTTGAGCACAACCTGAGCACAGTTGATCAGGTTCAAACTTGATCATTGGAATGCCAGATACTAACCTTTCTTTGACCAGTCTGTCAAGATATCTGTAATTCAAATGAGACAATCGACGATGCCAAAGTAAAGATTGATGAGATGACTTCTGAGTAATAAGACACTGAGATTTCTTTGCAAGCATATGTCGAAGTTTGATCGTATAGAGATTAGTTTTCCGAGTGCCAACTAATAATTCTCTACCCCATTCAGTTCTGACAGCACATCGACGTTTATTAAAATTTACCTCTAAATCTTTATCACAAAATTTGCCAATACTGAACAGGTTATGATTCAAACCTTCGACATGTGCTACATTATTTATTGTAATATCCTTACACACAATATCTCCATGACCCACAACTGGTGACAGTTCATTATTACCAAATTTGACTGAGCCTCCATATTCTTCTCTGTAATTAGACAGAAGCTCTTTCCTCCCAGTCATATGTTTGGAACACCCAGAATCGAGGTACCATTTATGACTGGCCTGCAATGAGGAAATCAGTTGGATTTAGGAACCCATTTTAAAATGGGTCCACTCCGTGCATTACTCTTAAAAGTACAAGCAATTGAATCCCAGTAATACTTTGTTCCTCTAAGAATATTAAAAACATGAAATGGAACATACGTAGGAACAGAAGAACGAAGAGTCGTAGAGAAATTAGATTTAGTATGATGTATATTCTGTGAAGAACGTGAAGCATGAGAAACTGAAGAAACAGATGTAAACCTTTTATTCATAGAATTGAATTTGGAAGGTACATTATTTTTAGAATTCAGTTTGTTTCCCACACTGAACTTGCTATTTGCATATTTCATACTAAAATCTAATTTCTTAACATTCCTCTTCGTTGACCTCTTCTTTCTCGACTTCTCAAGGCTCACACTGTTGGAACTTCCTGTAGAAGGATTAGTACAGATATCAAAAGGTTTCAACTTAGGTTGAACAGTTGGAATGACTTGTTCAGTTTCCTCAGGAATCACCATGTTCGGATTTTGCTTTTTCAAATCAATGTGATGCTGAAATTTCCGTAACATAGATTTTACTCCTTGAGAGAACTGAACATTTTTGATGTATGCATGAGTGACTGGAGTATGAACAATCTTTTGGTTTTTCCCAGCATAGTGATGACCTTCTTCATAGATAGACAGTCTTTCAACTAGTCTATCATAGTTTTTGGTTAAGGTTACACATTTGCTGTTCCAAAATATTGTATCACACTTTTGACGAGAAAGTTCTGTCTTTAACTGTTTAATTGTGTTTTGAAAACTGTGCTTTTCCTTGTCATGTTTCTTTTCTAAATAAGAGATTTCATCATGAAAATGACAAACTTTTGATCTTGTTGCTGAGTACACAGGTTCAGAATTTCCAAGAGATTGCTTCTTTGATTCCTTTGAAGATTCACCCAATTCACTATCACTTTTTGACAAATCAGTGGAAGATACTCCAGTAGTCGGGTTTGTTGAAAATGACTGAGCAGGAGATATTTCATCAATTATGGGTTGTTTTGAATTAACAGAGTTGAAATCATAAGGAACCTCAACATCATCAGTTGACATTGCCGAGGGTTCTTTGTATTCAAAATATCCTTTATTATTAACAACACGAACAACTTTTTCCTGCTCATCATCAACACCCTCTTTCAGATTTTGGTTTGACCCAGAATTATCTTGAGAAGAGTTTCTGGTTTCTACTGATGTTGACACATTACAAATTAAATCATTTAGAATTTCTGACACCAGTGAAATTGGTTCAGAATCAACATCAGTAGTATTCCAATGAAGAAAATTCTTTGACTTAGTTAAAAGATTTGAGTTCTGAATTTTCAAATCTTCAATTTGCTTCTCAAGCTCTGAAACTTTACATTCCAACTCCTTGGTTGATATGTATGGTTTCACAATACTGTTTGATGATTCTGGGTATACAAAGTATACTGGATCATCCTTAATTGAATTGGATTTAATCTTCAGAGTATCATCATTATACACAAACTTGACCCTATGATATTTAGAGTCATGGTACATAGGATCATGTAGTTTCATATGTTGCATCTCTGAAAATTCTTCCTTCATTTGAAAACCTTTTAACGAAGGAAACCTCTTACTCATTAACATGCTCGTAAGATCATAGAATGCTGCATTTTCTTTAAGAGCTTTTTGCAAATGGTTTGGATTTTTAACTCCAAGGTTCTTTTTCAAATAATTTGGATTTGTGTATCCAAGACCTTCTTTGGAGTAATAATCTCTAAACTCAACTTGTTTATTCAAGAAATTGTATGCTCAGTTTGACCTATTTTATGAAGTTTAAAATCAAGATCTGAAATCATCTTATTTAGCTTAGAAACATTTTCTTTTTCCACACTCAAGCTGATGGTTAAAAAATCAATTTCCAGCTTTTGTGACTTATGTTCAGCTCGAATTGTCTCAAACTCATTTACTGATTTTTGCAATTGTGCACATTGAGAACTTAATTGTTCTTTTTGTTGCAACAAATCAGTAATTTCGTTAGTTTGTTTTAAAATGACAAGTTCGAGTTCTTTATTTTTGTCATGAATTAATGTTGTCACTTCAAGCATTTTTCTATTATGATCAGCAAGAGAGACAGAACGTACCGTTGAAGTTTCACCTTCACTCTCCATTTCTTCATCAGATTCTGATTCTTCCTCCATTAAGCCCATAAAGCACATCTGTGCTTGATCATCATTGTCAGAATAATCCAGCCATTCTTCATCATCAGCCATCAACACTAATCCTTGTTCTTGCTTCTCTGCCAGTTCCAACTTCTTCCTCAGTAATTCCACTTTCGACATCTTAGTAGTACACCCTTTAGCAATATGTCCTGTCTTTCCACACTTATAGCATGTAATACCAGCTTGACCTTTCCTTTCCTCTGTTTTCTCTGGAGTATCTTTGACAACCTCTTCTTTCTTTGTAGCATACCTGTCAACATACTGATTTTCAACTCGAGGAGGATATCCTTGTGAACTTTGCATGTAGTTTCTGTTATAGCCTCGTCCACCTCTTGTAGAAAATCTTCTGTTGTTTGACCCAGACCTATTATAATACTTCTTCTTATAAGCCTCAGTTAGACTCAATAAGCTTTGCAGCATTTGATCTCTTTCATCTTCATCATTTTCATCCTCATCCTCTTCTTCCTCATCTTCAAATACTTCCAACACTTTAGCTTTCCCTTTCTTTACTTTCTTCTTTGCTTTCTCCTTTTCAGCAAGCAACGCCATAGAATCAGCTTCAGACTTTTCTTTCTTCTTTCGTTCAGCAGCAATTTCATTCACCTCTTCCTCGAACAATAACAAATTCTCATAAACCTCATAAACTTTCAACTCATTTAAAACTTTGTGTTGCTTCACGAATCTTGAAAATTGCTTCCAGTCTGATGACAAGTTGTTGATGAACTTCACAATGTAATCCATTTCTGATCGAATGATATTATTTTTCTTCATATCATTCATCAGTTCCACAAACCTGTCATAAGTCTCTTCTAGTGTTTCATCCTCCTTCATTCTGAAATTTTCATACCTATCCATCAAATTAGTTACTCTCATTTGATTTCCGACCTTAGAACCCATCATTATCTTTTGTAGCTGATCCCAAATAGATTTTGCCGACTCATCATAACTATCTAACTTGCGAAAGATTTCATTCGGAATTGCTTGAATTAGACAGTTTTGAGCTTCAACATCTATCATAAACCTTTCTCTTTCAGCCACATCCATCTCTGAATATTCTTTTGGCACTTGTCTTCCATCAAGTGTGGTAACTGGGATAGGATGAGGTCCATGTAAAATCGAATGAAGAATTTTATCTCCATCTTTCTTTCTCCTTATGTATAGCTTGAATCGCGAGACCCACAATTCATACTCATCTTTGAATAGCACCGGTGCTTTGGTCTCTGATCCCATTGACATATCATCTCTCCGATTTGCAAGACTCATCTTTAAAAACGGATCTTTGTTACTGATTATATGAGAAATATCAGTTTTGAGAATGATTGATAAAACTCCACTTGAGATACACAAATAAACTTGGCTCGAGACAAATTACTACTTGGCTCGAGTTACACAGCAAAATAACTCGAGTCACCAACAAGATTCTTCTCAAAATATGGCTCGAGATACACTTGAGATACGGCTCGAGATACAACACGAGATACACTTGAGATACGGCTCGAGATATGGCTCGAGATACACCAGTACACTGCTCGAGTTATCCCTCCAACTTTTGACTCGAGTTACTCAGCTTGAGCCAAAAACTATCTGCTCGAGATACACCTACACTACTCGAGTTACCTAATTCGAGCCTAAAATTCCTTGACTCGAGATATCCAACTCGAGCCAACTTTAATCTTGCTCAAATTCCAACTACCACCTAACTACCACTCGAGACATATGAAGATTGACTCGAGACATATGAAGATTTACGAACAAAACTCGATTTTCAGCTTTTTCCAACTCAAAATTCAAATCTGAATACTTCTAAATGATTCTAAATCACTTCTAATACATAAAACTTGATAGAATCATGAAATTACACACAATTTCATGATCAATCAAGTAATATATCTTCAAATGTCTTCAAATTTGCACCAAAAATGGAGTTCTTCAAGTTTTCTTCATTTTTCTTCAAATCTTCAATCAATCTTCATGATAGATCTTCATACAATCAGCAAATCCAGCTCTGATACCACTTGTAAGTGCAAGATGAATCAATCTAGCATGAGAAATGATAGATCTAGTAGAGAGAGAAAGTAGAGAGAGAAAATGTGAAACTCATATGTCATTCATTGTAAAAGGCTTAAGGTACAATACAAGGCAATGAGGTATTTATACCTCATTCCTAGAAAAGATAAAATGAACATAAATGGTCCCTCAACTTCTATTATAAATCTAACACTAACAACTAATCTACACGTGACAAGTGTCTTGTGCACTAAATGCATATTGTAATATAAATAAGCGAAAACCCTTCCATAAAAGATCACATTTTTAAAGAATAATCATCTCGGTGCAAAATCGGCATTTTTCATTCTCTCTCAAGAAGTTCATCATTTTTTCACTTTGTGTTTTAAAGTGTTTTGTTCTCCATTTATCTAATTGTTTAAGTTGTTAGAATTGTTTTTAAACCGTTATTTTTCCGCAATAACTTGTTTTCTTTGTGTAATTTTTATTGAGTTTTCAATAAAAGAATTATATTATAGTAATTTGTGTGTATTGTATTCACCCCACTTTTATAGTACTTGTTTACTGATGCGGTAATTATCATACATAAAAAGCGTAACAAGTTTTAACCTCTAATGCCTAGCCATTGTCTTACCACATATACAGGCAAGCGTACCTGATCGTGAGTAATATAGTGTAGGAAAGTCCAGGTATCGTATCTACCACTGGGAACGGTCAAGTTATCGTAGATTATTAATCTAAATCAGTTTAATTAATCTAAAGCTTTTGGGGGGGTTTTTATGAAAAAGGTTTTAATACTAAAAAGACCACTAAATTAACTACGAACTAAGAAAGCGATTAAAAAGATTAATTAAGAACTATATGAAAGAAAAACAATAGCACTTATCATGGTATAGTGAATCCCCAAGTGGATGATTTAAACAGGCCAAAATTTTGGTTGTTTTGGTTATTGTAGGAATTTAAGTCTGGGACACCCTAACATGTAGTGATTATGGTCTTTAACTAGGTCTCGGTCCTCCTAGTCCAATACTTAGGTCGTTTGTCAGGCAACCTAGTATCGGAAATCCGATCCTAATTCTATTGTATGGTTTTCTACCTCCAGGTCACTCTCGGTCTGAGTAACCACTTAACACAACTCTCTTGGTCCAAGGGTAGGTTAAGGTAGGTTGATTATCCTATCGGAGTCTATCTATTTTGGTCAAACAGATACACCCAACCAATGAGTTCAAATAACCAAACAACAAGAATCAGAACGGAACCATAACACACATTCAATCAACCAAAAACAAACCAATAAACATTAAGTATCAAATCATCATCCACAATGGTTCATCGACCATGACAAGTACCACTATTAAAAGACTACTCACTAAACATAATGAAAACAGAAAACATAATAATAGACATGATACCGACAATACAACGACGGATGATCAAAGATCGAACCCCGCGGCGTATCGGCACCACTCAGACTTTCACTCTATCGTCTCTGCTTCGTGTCGTGTAAAACGTGTCTTCCTTGCATGTTTTGAACTGAAGGAGGAGGCTGGTATTTAAAAGAAAACGTCCAGGGCCCATCTGGCGATCGCCAGACTGCTGGTTTGGCGGCGCCAAACACTTAGGTCAACCCTGGTCTCCATCTTTGTCGAATCTGGCGGCGCTAGATCTGGAATTTCGCGGACGCCAGATTGCTACTGTATTGAACTTGTGCATTTTTCACGTTTTCTCGCCTTTTTTCGTACTTTTCCGTTCCACGGCCTCCAAATCCTACATAAGCAATAACAAGCTCATTTGGTGAGTGAAATGATCATAAACGGGTGAGAAATGGGGTAAAGTCCCCACACTTTGGTGTATAATTTGGATGTTATCAAAATCCCCACACTTAAGCTTTGATTGTCCTCAATCAAAAGACTGAAAGATAAGAAAGATAACTCCAAAATTATCTCCACCCAAGATCATCCAAGAGAACAAAGTATACTCACACAATCGAACACATAAACAAGACTCATTAAGCAATCGGATACCAAGATCAACCTTTTACCCTCACAAAGTATGAATAATCATGTTAGTGTTAGATTTATAATAGAAGTTGAGGGACCATTTGTGAACATTTTCTATTTCTTAGGAATGAGGTATAAATACCTCATTGCCTTGTATTGTACCTTAAGTCTTTCACTATCAATGACATATGAGTTTCACATTTTCTCTCTCTACTTTCTCTCTCTACTAGATATCATATCTCTCATGTTAGATTGATTCATCTTGCACTTACAAGTGGTATCAGAGCTGGATTTACTGATTGTATGAAGATCTATCATGTGAAGTTGTTGAAGATTTGAAGAAAATGGAGAAAACTTGAAGAATTCTACTTTTGGAGCAAATTTGAAGACATATTACTTGTTTGTTCATGAAATTGTGTGTAATTTCATGAATATATCAAGTTTTATGCATTAGAAGTGATTTGGAATCATTAAGAAGTATTCAGATTTGAATTTTTAGTGAAAATAAGCTGAAAATCGAGTTTTGTTCGTAAATCTTCATATGTCTCGAGTCAATCTTCATATGTCTCGAGTGGTAGTTAGGTGGTAGGTAGAATTCGAGCAGAAAGAAGTGTAACTCGAGCAACAACAAAGTTGGCTCGAGTTACGTATCTCGAGTGGAAGAGTATTTGGCTCGAGTTGAAGTTCAAGCATTAGTATTTGACTCGAGTTAATATCTCGAGTGAAGTATAGTTGGCTCGAGTTGGATTACTAGACTAGCATCAGTGTTTAATCTTGACTCGAGTTGAGTATCTCGAGCCAAGAAGAGTATCTCGAGCAGGATTGAAACTTGACTCGAGTTGTGTATCTCGAGCAAAGAAGAGCATCTCGAGTGTAATTGAAGGTGTGTCTCGAGCCATCTCGAGCAGAATACTGATCGTATCTCGAGCCATATTTCAAGCATAGTTATGTTTGTGTCTCGAGCCATGACCAAGTAGTGACTCGAGTTATTGTGTTGTGTAACTCGAGCTAAATAGTGATTTGTCTCGAGCCAAGTCATTTGTGCATCTCGAGTGGAGTTTTTGTATCTCGAGTTATAAAGTTGGAATTCTTCAAACATTCTCGAAACTGATATTTCTCATAAAATCAGTAACAAAGATCCGTTTTAAAGATGAGTCTTGCAAATCCGAGAGATGATATGTCAATGGGATCAGAGACCAAAGCACCGGTGCTATTCAAAGATGAGTATGAATTGTGGGTCTCGCGATTCAAGCTATACATTAGGAGAAAGAAAGATGGAGATAAAATTCTTCATTCGATTTTACATGGACCTCATCCTATCCCAGTTACCACACTTGATGGAAGACAAGTGCCAAAAGAATATTCAGAGATGGATGTGGCTGAAAGAGAAAGGTTTATGATTGATGTTGAAGCTCAAAACTGTCTAATTCAAGCAATTCCGAATGAAATCTTTCGCAAGTTAGATAGTTATGATGAGTCAGCAAAATCTATTTGGGATCAGCTACAAAAGATAATGATGGGTTCTAAGGTCGGAAATCAAATGAGGGTAACTAATTTGATGGATAGGTATGAAAATTTTAGAATGAAGGAGGATGAAACACTAGAAGAGACTTATGACAGGTTTGTAGAACTGATGAATGATATGAAGAAAAATAATATCATTCGATCAGAAATGGATTACATTGTGAAGTTCATCAACAACTTGTCTTCAGACTGGAAGCAATTTTCAAGATTTGTGAAGCAACACAAAGTTTTAAATGAGTTGAAAGTTTATGAGGTGTATGAGAATCTGTTATTGTTCGAGGAAGAGGTGAACGAAATTGCTGCTGAAAGAAAGAAGAAAGAAAAGTCTGAAGCTGATTCTATGGCATTGCTTGCTGAAAAGGAGAAAGCAAAGAAGAAAGTAAGAAAAGGGAAAGCTAAAGTGTTGGAAGTATTTGAAGATGAGGAAGAAGAGGATGAGGATGAATATGATGAAGATGAAAGAGATCAAATGCTGCAAAGCTTATTGAGTCTAACTGAGGCTTATAAGAAGAAGTATTATAATAGGTCTGGGTCAAACAACAGAAGATTTTCTACAAGAGGTGGACGAGGTTTTAACAGAAACTACATGCAAAGTTCACAAGGATATCCTCCTCGAGTTGAAAATCAGTATGTTGACAGATATGCAACAAAGAAAGAGGAGGTTGTCAAAGATACTCCAGAGAAAACAGAGGAAAAGAAAGGCCAAGCTGGTATTACATGCTATAAGTGTGGAAAGACAGGACATATTGCTAAAGGGTGTACTACTAAGATGTCGAAAGTGGAACTGCTGAGGAAGAAGTTGGAACTAGCAGAGAAGCAAGAACAAGGATTGGTGTTGATGGCTGATGATGAAGAATGGCTGGATTATTCTGACAATGATGATCAAGCGCAGATGTGTTTTATGGGCTTAATGGAGGAAGAATCAGAATCTGATGAAGAAATAGAGAGTGAAGGAGAAACTTCAACGGTACGTTCTGTCTCTCTTGATGATCATAATAGAAAAATGCTTGAGGTGACAACACTAATTCATAACAAGAATAAAGAACTCGAACTTGTCATTTTAAAACAAACTAACGAAATTACTGATTTGTTGCAACAAAAAGAACAATTAAGTTCTCATTGTGCACAATTGCAACAATCAGTGAATGAGTTTGAGACAATTCGAGCTGAACATAAGTCACAAAAACTGGAAATTGATTTTTTAACCATCAGCTTGAGTGTGGAAAAAGAAAATGTTTCTAAGCTAAATAAGATGATTTCAGATCTTGATTTTAAACTTCATAAGATAGGTCAAACTGAGCATACAATTTTCTTAAATAAACAAGTTGAGTTTAGAGATTATTACTCCAAAGAAGGTCTTGGGTACACCAATCCAAATTATTTGAAAAAGACCCTTGGATTTAAAAATCCAAATCACTTGCAAAAAGCTCTTAAAGAAAATGCAGCATTTTATGACCTTACAAGCATGTTAATGAGTAAGAGGTTTCTTTCATTAAAAGGTTTTCAAATGAAGGAAGAATTTTCAGAGATGCAACATATGAAACTACATGATCCTCTGTACCATGATTCTAAATATCATAGGGTCAAGTTTGTGTATAATGATGATACTCTGAAGATTAAATCCAATTCACTTAAGGATGATCCAGTATATTTTGTATACCCAGAATCATCAAACAATATTGTGAAACCATACATATCAACCAAGGAGTTGGAATGTAAAGTTTCAGAGCTTGAGAAGCAAATTGAAGATTTGAAAATTCAGAACTCAAATCTCTTAACTAAGTCAAAGAATTTTCTTCATTGGAATACTACTGATGTTGATTCTGAACCAATTTCACTGGTGTCAGAAATTCTAAATAATTTAATTTGTAATGTGTCAACGTCAGTAGAAACCAGAAATTCTTCTCAAGATAATTCTGGGTTAAACCAAAATCTGAAAGAGGGTGTTGATGATGAGCAGGAAAAAGTTGTTCGTGTTGTTAATAATAAAGGTTATTTTGAATACAAAGAACCCTCAGCAATGTCAACTGATGATGTTGAGGTTCCTTATGATTTTGATTCTCTTAATTCAAAACAACCGATAATTGATGAAATATCTTCTGCTCCATCATCTTCAACAACACCGACAAATGGTTTATCTTCAATTGACTTGTCAAAAAGTGGTAGTGAATTGGGTGAATCCTCACAGGAATCAAAGAAGCTATCTCTTGAAAATTCTGAACCCGTGTACTCATCAACAAGATCAAAAGTTTGTCATTTTCATGATGAAATCTCTTATTTAGAAAAGAAACATGACAAGGAAAAGCAAAGTTTTGAAAACACAATTAAACAGTTAAAGACAGAACTTTCTCGCCAAAAGTGTGATACAATATTTTGGAACAGCAAATGTGTAACCTTAACAAAGAACTATGATAGACTAGTTGAAAGACTGTCTATATATGAAGAAGGTCATCACTATGCTGGGAAAAACCAAAAGATTGCTCATACTCCAGTCACTCATGCATACATCAAAAATGTTCAGTTCTCTTAGGGAGTAAAATCTATGTTACGGAAATTTCAGCATCACATTGATTTGAAAAAGCAAAATCCGAACATGGTGGTTCCTGAGGAAACTGAACAAGTCATTCCAACTGTTCATCCTAAGTTGAAACCTTTTGATATCTGTACTAATCCTTCTACAGGAAGTTCCAACAGTGTGAGCCTTGAGAAGTCAAGAAAGAAGAGGTCAACGAAGAGAAATGTTATGAAATTAGATTTTAGTATGAAATATGCAAATAGCAAGTTTAGTGTGGGAAACAAACTGAATTCTAAAAATAATGTACCTTCCAAATTCAATTCTATGAATAAAAGGTCTACATCTGTTTCTTCAGTTTCTCATGCTTCACGTTCCTCACAAAATATACATCATACTAAATCTAATTTCTCTACTACTCTTCGTTCTTCTGTTCCTACATATGTTCCATATCATGTTTTTAATATGCTTAGAGGAACAAAGTATTACTGGGATTCAATATCTTGTACTTTTAAGAGTAATACACGGAGTGGACCCATTTTAAAATGGGTTCCTAAATCCATCTGATTTCCTCATTGCAGGCCAGTCATAAATGGTACCTCGATTCTGGGTGTTCCAAACATATGACTGGGAGGAAAGAGCTTCTGTCTAATTACAGAGAAGAATATGGAGGCTCAGTCAAATTTGGCAATAATGAACTGTCACCAGTTGTGGGTCATGGAGATATTGTGTGTAAGGATATTACAATCAATAATGTAGCACATGTCGAAGGTTTGAATCATAACCTATTCAGTATTGGCAAATTTTGTGATAAAGATTTAGAAGTAAATTTTAATAAACGTCGATGTGCTGTCAGAACTGAATGGGGTAGAGAATTATTAGTTGGCACTCGGAAAACTAATCTCTATACGATCAAACTTCGACATATGCTTGCAAAGAAATCTCAGTGTCTCATCACTAAGAAGTCATCTCATCAATCTTTACTTTGGCATCGTCGACTTTCTCATTTGAATTACAGATATCTTGACAGATTGGTCAAAGAAAGGTTAGTATCTGGCATTCCAATGATCAAGTTTGAACCCGATCAAATGTGCTCAGGTTGTGCTCAAGGAAAAATGAAAAGAGCGTCTCATCCCCCAAAACCTGAACAAGGATCCAAATCTCCGTTGAGTTTAATTCATATGGATCTGTGTGGTCCGATGAAAACTGTCAGTCTAGCAGGTCGAAAATACGTGTTAGTCATCGTTGATGATTATTCACAATATACTTGGACAAGGTTTTTGAAAACAAAAGATGAAACATCAAATTTAATAATAAATTTCATCAAAGCTGTACAAGTACAACTTAAACTACCTGTTCAGACTGTCAGGTCAGATAATGGGACGGAGTTCAAAAATCAAGTGTTAAAAGGTTTTTATAATTCACTAGGAATTACTCAAACTTTTTCTGCAGCACGAACTCCTGAACAAAATGGTGTTGTTGAGCGTCGTAATCGTACGTTAGTTGAAGCAGCTCGGTCGATGTTGGCTCAAAGTCAATTACCTCAGTACTATGGGCTGAAGCTGTGAATACTGCGTGTTACACACAAAATAGGTCTATTATTCATCGGAGATTTGGAAAAACACCCTATCACGTTTTGTTTGGCAGAATTCCAAATATTGATTATTTTAAAGTGTTTGGGTGTCCTTGTTTTGTTCTTAATGAATCTGAGAATCGGGGAAAGTTTGGACCTAAGTCTGATGAGATGATTTTTGTGGGATATTCTGATTGTTCAATTGCTTATCGAGTCTTTAACAAAAAGTCGAGAGTTGTGTATGAAAGTGTAAATGTTAAATTTGACCCATTTGTTGAGTTGTCTTCCAATGCAGATGCATCTACATCCACATCTAGCTCCAGTGATCCTCCAGCTACATCACCTGAGTTAGACAGTTTGTTTGAATACTTTTATGATGACTTGTATGGCTCTAATCAAACATCTTTGTCTAATGCAGGTATCTTATCTACTCCTTCGAGTTCGACTACTCCCTCATCTGAAGTTTCCCCCACATCGTCGTTACCATGCCCAGATATTCCTAGTCTTGTCTCCTCACCTTCATCATCTCCCATAGTTATGGATACTCTTCATCCAGATATTACAGTAGATTCTCATGTTCAGTCGTCTTCTCATGAAGTTGGTGATAATGATTCTACTCCTGAAGGGCATGAACCACTTACTATGCATCCTACATCAACTGACAATATCTTGGAACCATCTTCTGTAAATGATCAAACACCTTTGCCACATATTGCCAAATGGACAAAGGATCATCCTATTGATCTGATCATTGGTGATCCTACTTCTGGTGTTCAAACACGTGCTGCTTCAGCAAATGAGTGCAACTTCTCCGTATTTTTGAGTAACATTGAACCAACACGTGTATCTGATGCTCTACAAGACTCTGATTGGGTTACTGCTATGCAAGAGGAGCTCAATCAGTTTGAGGCTTTAAAAGTATGGCGGTTGGTCAAGTTACCTGAGTCTAAATCAGTTATTGATACGAAGTGGTTATTCAAAAATAAGAGAGATGCGAATAACATAATTGTTCGTAACAAAGCACGACTTGTGGCCAAAGGATATCGTCAACAGGAGGGCATTGATTATGATGAAACTTTTGCACCTGTTGCTCGACTTGAAGCTATTCGCATGTTTCTGGCATATGCTGCTTACAAAGATTTCACTGTTTTTCAAATGGATGTCAAAACAGCATTTCTATACGGTCATTTGAAAGAAGAAGTATATGTAGCTCAACCAGAAGGATTTGTAGATAAAGAACATCCAGATTATGTCTATGTTCTAGACAGGGCTTTATATGGCTTAAAGCAGGCACCACGTGCTTGGTATGAGGAGTTGTCTAAACATCTACTTTCCAAGGGTTTCAAGAAAGGTTCGGTGGATTCAACATTGTTCTTGATGAAGGAAGGCGAACATATTGTGGTCATTCAGATCTATGTTGATGACATTATCTTTGGCTCAACTAGTCGGGAGTTGTGTAAAAAGTTTGAGACTGTCATGACTGAAGAATTTAAGATGAGTATGATGGGAGAGATCAATTTCTTTCTTGGTCTTCAAGTGCGACAATTTTCTGATGGCATTTTCATAAATCAATCTAAGTATATCTTTGATTTACTTAAGAAGTATGATATGTCTGGATGTCATTCGATAGGAACTCCAATGGCTACTGGTAATTCAATTGGTCCAGATCACGAAGGAAAGGATGTAGATTTGAGGAATTATCGAAGTATGGTTGGTTCTTTAATGTATCTCACTGCCAGCAGACCTGATATCATGTTTGCAACATGTGTGTGTGCTAGATATCAAGCCAAACCAAAGGAGTCTCACTTAGCAGCAGTTAAGCGTATTTTTCGATACTTAAAGGGGACACCCTACTATGGCATTTGGTATCCAAAAGGTCTTGGATTTGAGCTACAAGCGTATACTGATGCTGATTATGGAGGCTGCAATATGGACCGGAAGAGTACATCAGGTCATTTGCAATTCCTGGGAAATAAGTTGGTTTCATGGGCTTCTAAAAAGCAACAGTGTGTCTCTACCTCTACTGCGGAATCTGAATATGTTGCTGCTGCGAGTTGCTGTTCGCAAGTACTTTGGATGCAGTCGCAACTTCGTGATTATGGTCTTGAATACAAAAAGATTCCCATCTATTGTGATTCTAAGAGTGCAATTGCAATCTCTGCTAATCCAGTTCAACACTCGAAAACCAAACACATTGATATCAGGTATCATTTCTTAAAGGACAATGTGGAAAAAGGAAATATAGAGATGTATTTTGTCAATACTGAATACCAACTTGCTGATTTGTTTACTAAGGCTCTAGATGAGAAACGTTTTAAATTTCTCATCTCTAGACTTGGTATGATTGACAAAAAGATCGTATAATCTGTATTTCTTCTAATACATAGCAGTATAATGGAATACTGAATTCAGTATGGTCATTGAACTTCTATGTATATTTTGAAATATAGTTTATTTGTTTCATTTTGTTGTTTTTGATTCAAGTTGAGTGTTTTTGGTATTTTTTCTTATTCCTTTTTTCCTTATGATTCCTAATGTGTTTGTTTCTTCTGAGTATATGGTTTTGTCAAGGGGAGCTTATCTGGTACAGGTTAGTACAGTTGCTGTGGTTTTGCTTCGTACAGGTAAATTCAGGTATGCACAGTTTTAGGGGGAGTATTACAGATGTTCATCGTAGGGGGAGTAATTGACTCGAGATGTGAACGTTACAAGTTACTCGAGCCTTGTGCTTGAGTAGTGATTTTTGAGTCATGTATCTCGAGTGAGTTATCTCGAGTCTGCAATAAGGCTCGACTTAGTTATATTCGTTAAGCTGTATGTGTCTTGAGTCATTATCTCGAGCCATATAACTCGAGTCAAGTATCTCGAGCTGTTTAACTCGAGGCAAGTACTCGACCCTTGTATCTCGAGTCAAGTATCTCGAGACATCCAACTCGAGTCACACTACTCGAGTCACATAACTCGAGCAACACAATTCAACTCGAGTTACACTACTCGAGTCACATAACTCGAGCCACACAATCCAACTCGAGACATCCAACTCGAGTCGCACAACTCGAGTCGCATAACTCGAGTCGCATAACTCGAGTCACACAACTCGAGTCATATAGCCATTCATCTTGAGCCTAACACGCAATTCGAGTCATACAACTCGAGTGTGTGTTAGTTATTTCTGTTATCCGACATGAACTCGAGTCATGTATCTCGAGTCATGTAACTCGAGCCACATAACTCGAGTCAGACATCTCGAGTCCTTCTTTTTCATTTGCTTCATACTACGTTACAAGTATCTCGAGTGATGACTCGAAACATCCACTCTAGACATGTATCTCGAGTCCTTGTGTCTTTTTGAGTTGTTCATAATACATTGCAAGTATCTCGAGTGGGACTCGAGACATACACTCGAGACATGTAACTCGAGCCGGTTCACATGTCTCGAGCGGGTTCTTTGAAAACATAATTTAATGCTCGAGACATGGGAGGTCCAATTGTTGAGTGCCACGTGTCTTTGTAATCATGATTTAGAGATCAGTCTCAAATCTATCCTATAAATACATTGTTTCGATTCACCTTTCCAATCTTTCTGGAAATTCAATCTCGTGCGGATCTGTTCAAGTTGGTGCTGTCAAGTTCAAGAAACTGCTTTGTACTTCTGTTTTGTGTGTGTTTTGTAACGTATCCCGGTTTCTACGAAGCCTATAGGTATTCATTCGGTCATATACCGATTAGGCTAGTAGGTTAAAACTTTTTGTATCAACTTATCATAATACATGGGTTAACATCTCGGGATTGTATTCTTGATATTTTAAACCTAAACGTGTGAATGACCCGTTGTTCCGGATCATATGGACTTGAGATATTGGACTTCGAATTATCATCTTTGACCTTAAGATTGACCTTCAAATCTACAATATAGTGAACTAAATAAAAATACTATATAAGTCTTTTCATGGATTAAAAAGGCTACAATTATTCTTATAAGTTTTTAATACCACTTGAGACATAAGACTTGAGTGTTTCAAAAATAAAAGACTTATATATGTTAAAACATTCTTAGTTCCTTATCTTGATCAATGGTCATTCTTTTGGTGCATTTTTCTCAAGTCCCACACTGTGTGAATTTCTTTTTCACACTTAAACGCGTTTTTCATAAAAATCTAAAATTAAAAGATAAATCTCATGTTTTTATGAATTACAGAAATGGAGGACTATACTTTCCCGGACTCAGATGATTTGGCGATTTCAGACATTATCTCAGTGCAATCATCTCCACGTAATCCGAATGCTGATGCGGATAGACAACTGATTCGTCCGTCGCTATATCAACCATCGATATCGAACAATGTTCCTTTCAATCCACATGCAACTCTGAAGGCTCCGGTGATTACTGCTATCTTACGAAATCATCCACTGTACACTGTACTTACACAGACAGTTGAAGTTCCCTTGATATATGTGCAACAAGTATGGCATACACTGCAATTTCATGCTGATCCGGGGAATCATCATTTTACAGCTAAGCTAGATCACTACAACATCAGTTTTGGAGTCAACAAATTTCGCCGTGTACTGGGATTTCCGGAAGCGAATAGTCGTCCAAATGCAAATAAGTTTGAACCATTTGCATCATTGGAAGTTGCAATGGCCGGTGTTGAATCTGTTGGTCACCTGCAGGCGATCAATGCACCATCTCAGTTCAACAAATCCAACTTACCTCCGACATACAACACCTTGTTCAGAATCCTAAGTAGATGTTTGACTGGAAAGCGGACGGCTCAAGACACGGCGACGCAATCATTTTTGGTTCTATTTTATGGTGTCCTATTCAACAAGCATTATGATTATGCTTCATTGATCTTTTACGATCTAAAGGAGCTTCTAGCGAAGAAGCAAAAGCACCTGCCATACCCGAGGTTTCTAAGTACTATTATTGCAAGTGCAATGCGTCAGAATCCAGATATTCCGCGCCGGTCAGATGCGGAAAAGGTCAAGATCCATGACATGCAGTCTATTCGATATCCGAAGAAGGTGTTTGCTCCGGAGGTTCCTTTATTTTCTGAATTGTTAGACTATGCTGATCAGAATGTGGCATGTGTGATAGAGTATAGGTCTAGGTTTCCACCTATGGTCCAACCAGAGCCGGAGGGACCTACCCAAGGTGTCATAGTTCCTAGTAGTGAGGGTATAGTTCATAGGTACCAAAGATCATGGGGTCTTGGTAAGGGTGTGTTGAGGGAAAATACCGAGAGGGGCACAGATGGGGTCCATTCTGATCAGCTAGCTCATTCATCTACTATCAATGTAGCAGCTCAACTTGGTCAAATAAGTTCGGCGGATCAGATGGATAATGTATTTGCTTCACTTGAAGATGAGCACGGAGCTACGTCACCTATTTTGCACACGAATGTGCAGGATGATTTGGATGATTTTGCTTTATCTCCGGTCAATGAGCACTTTATGGGTGAATTCCCTGACCTTGAGGAAGTTGCAGAGTCCTTACTTGATCTATCTCAACCGATTGTGGATATATCAGATGCACAGTGCTACTCTCCGAATGAGCTCGCACAACGTCTACACCGACTTATGGGATATGACTCCTCGTCTGAGGATAGTATTGCTGCAAGTGATGATATGGTAGATGCACTTCCCGGATCACCTGATGATGATGACCATGATGATGATGATGATATGCCTGATCAAGGCTCGAGTCCTTTGTTGACTCAAGGTGACATAAGGATGGCTGAGGGAGAATTAGTTGAAAATCCGGATGTGAGCTTGAGCGTTGGGGGAGCCAAAAGAATTGATGAGAGTGAGACAGGGGCTAGAAAAGAAGTACAAACCCCTCCCCAAACCGAGTCTAGCTGGGTAGCCACAACTTCTAGGGGTGAGCATATGTTGCCACCACCTATTGAAAAAGACATGAGATTCCCACTCATGCAATGCACAACCCAACTCACCCACTCTACCGTTTCTCAACAAACGGTAGTTTCATCTTCTCACGGGGTTTTACCACAACTTGTACCTATTCCTCAATTGGAGGTTGGTGGTACCGACACAGTGAGGCAGCTGCCCCCGCCCACGACTTCACTTGTTCACTCATCGAGTCTAGATCCACTTGCTTCAAATGTAAATATTTCTTTGGCTAGGACACAGGTGCAAACCACCTTTGCAGGAGGCTTTAGTAGCCCTGCCGGAACCACCGTAGTGAGTTCAAAATTTGTTGCGGGCTTGCAAGGATAGGAGGGAAATCCCATCAGCGCTAACATCATGCCAACACTGAACATGGGTTCCTTGAGTCCTACTCTTGGATCAACAGAAGTCTGAGTGACCTCGGCGTTAGTTTACCCGCATCCACTATTGTCACGGAGTTAAGGCAACAATCTACTATCTTGGGTTCTTCCTCAACACCCATTGGTAGTTTATCGTCAGATTCAGTCCCAGTTTCCACATCTTCCACAATTTCGGCTTCTTCTTCTGCATCGTCTGCACCATCTATCTCAGTACCTCCTCCGACTGGCATGGTATCATCACCTGATGTTGATCTCTCGCGTCTTCCGGTTGTTGTTACAGCTAATCAGCTTATTACGCGATCTTTGTTTCGAGCTAACAACGAACAGATGGCAAATGTTATTCAACAGCAGACGGCTCGTATTTCGGCCTTGGAGAAACAAGTAGCTTTGTTAGCAAAAGGCAAGGCTCCGATGTCTGATCCACCTTCACAGCCTTCTCAGTCAGCGGCTGATTCTCTCACTATTCCGGAGTTAAAGGGTTTGTTATTCTCTAAACTCTTGGAGTCTGGTTCAGCTGAAGATAGTGATCTGGTGAGTATTCTGCAACAACAAACTGCTATGCAACAACGTGCTATTCAAGAGCAACGGTCTCAGGCTCACTTGGTTACACATACGGAATTTCAGAGGTTTCAGGCTACTCTTGATGTTTCTCTCACCAAGACATTCA
This sequence comes from Centaurea solstitialis, assembly GCA_030169165.1. NCBI lineage: Eukaryota > Viridiplantae > Streptophyta > Magnoliopsida > Asterales > Asteraceae > Centaurea > Centaurea solstitialis. The sequence continues at coordinate 92,508 of JARYMX010000055.1, read as the reverse complement.
CCGAGATAAACCAGATGTTCACTGATGGCTTATCACAGTTATCGGATCGTATTCGGGGGATTGAGGAAACATGTCAAGTCGCTGCAAGACGACCAACCAGAAGGCATGATGATCATGATCGTCATGAGGGGGAGAGAAAACGTAGAAGGTTGGAAGAGTCACCGTCTAGCATACCAACGTCTTCTAATGTGAGAATAGTTGATCGTTTTGAGGAGAGGCCACCGAGAGAAAAGCAGCATGGCAGACACAGAGATGCTATAGTACTTACGGGAGGTCAAGAAATGGAAACTGAACCGGTCATGCAGTCTACTTTAGACTTTTTGGGTTCTGTTCAAGAAGAAAGGCTAGATCAAGGAACTGAAGAAAGAGGAGTTATGTTTTCAGGAGTGTCTAGTTCTACGTCTGAAATAGATAGAGTTCTAGCGCTTCTTGAGAATGTAGCTTCTGAAATCAGAGATTACCAAGTGCCAAACGAGGAGATATAGGATGCAAGGTGTGCAGAAGATAACAGACTGAAAGATATGTTTGAGGATGTACAATTTGATTTTGAGAAAGAAGCAGTTGTGGATGATGTGGAAGGTCCTTTACTTGAAGAAGTGTTGCCACAGGATGACTTGATGCCAGTGGATCCAAAGAAAGTTGAACTATGGGAAAAGATGAAAGCGAGTTCGGGGAAATTTCTAAAGAGAACAGAATGGAATCGATTTACAAGAGCCACTGGGAGGTATCTGGAAGAAAAGTACAAGAGTCGTTTCTGTTATCATGAGTGGAAGCTGAGCTATGTGAAGTTGTATGGGATTGAGAATCTGAAAGAAGAGCTAAGAAGAGAGTACATCTACATGAGGAAGGTGAACAAGCAAAGAAGAGAAGCTTTAGTGTCAGACTACAGGTTTGTTGCAGTAAAGAGTTACAAGACCAACAGATTGAGTACGTATTGGTACCCAGTAATTACTTTCACCAGAGATAATGGGAAGGAATATGTGATTACTGAAGCTGATTTCCAAGATGTGAGCTTTGATGTGATCTTTGGGATTTTATGTAACACCCCGCTAAAGCGGAAACACGAGGTGCTACAGTCAAGATTTCATAACGATAGGAGATACATAACACCAACCATTCATAATTAAAATTTAAACAGTTTTACAAAAATACATCCCAACCACAAATTTAATCGTTTACAATTGTTCACAAAACGAAATTAACTAGCATAACATGATTGGTGATCACTAAATTCCATAAAAGCCCTATCAAACCTTCGGATTTCCTGAAAAGCATGTTAAAAAGAGACGTCAACTACGAGAGTTGGTGAGTTCACAGGTTTTGATATGCACAAATATTTTACATGCCGACACATTATAAAAAAAAATATACTGAATCTTTTTAACCATTCACAACCACGTGTATACTTGGACGTACGCTCACGCCAAAATACACAATTATGCATAAGATATGTAAAACTTCGAGCCACTACCAAACCGTTAACCCCAACGAATACCTCAGAGGTGGTTGCTAACCACATGGGCGGAACGTTCGTGCGAACTACCTCAACGGTGGAACTCACGTCCACATGGGTAGGTCGTCTTTCAACGAGTACCACAGCGGTGGGATCTTTTGCCCCACATGTGTAGTCGTTACTTCAGAAATAGTGCACCCTTCTCTCGTCAGTCCTTCGGGTGGGTATTGGTACCAAATAGCGCTATCCACTAAGTCCATAGGCTCCTAAATGAGTTAATGGTAGTGTATATTCTAAGGGCAAACTTTACTCGCTCATATCGTCACAATGCATACTCACAAATTATGCTAAAAAGCATACGTGTACACAATTCATTAACCATGCTAAGAAGCATACATGTACACAATTCACCAAACATTGCTAGAAAGCAAATTTTCATAACTTTTATTAACAACATGCTTTTCACCCCAAATACATAAAAACGTTAAAAACGGGGCTGTGAATACTCACCTCGAGTGATTAAAGCGTTCAACAAACGTTAGTGCGTGTACGAGTCCCGGCTCCGAAACTAGAATTGCCCTAAATCATAAGTATTTAACGTAAGTTCCAAGTCCAACGGTCCAAATTTTAATAAATCGTAACGATATCCTATATAATGCCTTTACTACATTTGTTATGTTCAAACTTGATATAAAATAACTTTTTGTTGGTTAAAATTATGATCCAAACATATTGGAATTGAGAATGTTTGTAAAACAACATTTCTGAATAATTCCAAATCTGGCAGATTTGGTCCCATGCAAAGGTGTCACCAAAAGGCTTGGTTCCAAAGAGAGTTAAATCTCAAAAATTTTACCTACTGTAATTTGGGATGTTAGAAACAATCCCACAATTTTTCATAATTTTTGGAAGTGTTCTTCATATTTTAAGAATTTTTATAAAATCAGTAGGCACTTTTTATTTTTAGAAAAACAAGTCAGGGATGTTTGCTTCATAAATAATTCAATTTTCCACCAAATCACGAATTTCAAAAGGGATTTTATAGAGGAAACATATACCAAGCTAATGAGATAAGTTTCATATCATTTGGGTGGTTTTTGAGGGAGATATGGCCTCTTAAAGTCGTGCATGTGCAATCTGCCACAATGGGACAGCCTACACCACTAACTTATTTTCATTGGTTGAAGCCTCAAAAGTCCACCAAATCACATGATTTTGGATTCTTTGGAAAGCTAACTCAGAGAACTTGAGTTTTGAATTAAAAATTGTGCAATTTGGATAATTTGTTCAAGAGATATGCATGCATAAAGATGAATAACTTTTCTGACTAAAAGCTGATGAGTTTCAAAAAGTTTTTAGTTGGTTGAATGGGTTTCCCTTCGAATTTTTGAGTGATTCAAAAGAGATTTTCTTCCTAACTCATTAAATTTCAATCTATCAAATTTTTGTAAGAAAATACCTCAGTTTACTATACTTTTGCAACGTTTAAACACACATGCAAAATCAGACAGATTCTGTCCAGATTCACAACTTCCTTTTTCAACCATCAAACACATAAAATCATAAGTTTTCTTGGGGGTTTCTTGCTATTAACCATAAACTCATATTGTTTAGCAAATATTTTAATGAAATAACTTTGAATAACAAATAAACACATGCATTCATCATCAAAACAATTTTCTATTCAAAACAAGTATCAAAACATCAAAAACAAGTGATTTTACTCATCAAACTTGTGTTTTTATGGAGAAATCATGGATTTTCACCACTTTCAAATGTTTTAACACATTATCATGGTTAAATCTCTTCCTCAAACATCAAGGATGATGTTCATCAAACAAAGAGGATTTAACCCTCAAAAAGAAGAAGAAAAAGCTCCCAAATGGGTCAAAATCAAGGTTTAAACCTACTTTCAAATCTTACCTTTGATGATATAACTACAAGAGCTTCAAAATTCTTTTTTCAATCTCTTAGAACTCAGATTTTTGATGTGTTGTTGGCTGGTTTTAGAGAGAAATTAGAGAGAATTTTAGAGAGAGAATGGTTAGAGAGAGAGTGAGAGATTTGAAATGAAAAGAATAAGGGATTGTGATGATGGTTTTATGGAAGAAGAAGAAAAAGAAAAGAGAGGGATTGGTTAAAGGGGGGGTGGCCGGCCATGTGGGCCCACCCAACCCTTTCATATAATTTTTTTTTTTTTAGTAAAACTAATACTGTTTTGCTCAACGCAGTATCGGGTTTTGGCGCGTTTTCGGTAGAAACCAACTTTTCGAAGGTAATTTCGGATTATTTAAATTAGTTTACTTATTTTTAAATAAAATAACTTAATTTTTCTTAAAAATTAACTTTAATTTGGCATTATAGGATTTTCGGACGATTTCGGACCGGTACGGGCTTTTCGGGCAATTTTCGGGACTTTTAGGTTTTAGCCTAAATTTTTCACGCAAACTAACCTAGTTTCATTTACAAACTTAAATAACTAGTTCTTAACCTACGGAAACGCTACTGAGTGGATCAAACGAGTAGCTAACCTGAAGGTCAAAAACTGACAGTTGTCATATTTACCCCCGGTTGAAAGAAATTTCGTCCCGAAATTTAATTCTTGTTGCTACCGCAGGGGTTCTTTGTGAAGAGATGCGGGTACTTGTATTTCATGAACGCTTCCCGCTCCCAGGTGAACTCAGGTCCGTGCCTAGAGTTCCATCGCACTTTGACAATCGGTATTCTACTGCGCCGGAGTTGCTTGATTTCTCGGTCAAGAATCTCAATAGGTTCCTCCGCGGCGCGCAGTTGTTCATCAATTTGTATCTCTTCCAAAGGCAAGATTATCGTCTCTTCCGACAGGCATTTCTTTAGATTAGACACGTGGAACGTGTCATGAATAGAGCTGAGCTCTATTGGTAAGTCCAATCTATATGCAACGGGTCCGATTCTTTCTATGACCTCGAATGGTCCAACAAAACGAGCGCTCAATTTCCCTTTCTTTCCAAATCTTACCAATCCTTTCCAGGGTGATACCTTTAGTAACACTTTATCGCCAACTTGGAATTCTAACGGCTTTCACCGATTATCAGCATAGCTTTTCTGGCGATCCCTGGCTGCTTTAAGCTTCTCCTGCACTAGCTTAATCTTATCAGTGGTCTCCTGTACGATGTCAGGCCTAAGCAGTCGACTCTCTCCCACTTCCACCCAATTGAGTGGGGATCTGCACTTGCGTCCATACAGTGCTTCGTACGGGGCACACTGAATACTTGTATGGTAGCTGTTGTTGTAGGAGAATTCAACCAAAGGTAGGTGATCATCCCAGCTACCTCCGAATTCTAACACACATGCACGTAGCATATCCTCCAGTGTCTGTATAGTTCTTTCTGTCTGACCGTCAGTTTGTGGATGATAGGCGGTGCTCAAATCCACACTGGTACCCAATGCTGCTTGTAGTGACTGCCAGAATTGCGAAGTGAATCTGCTGTCTCTATCAAAGATGATCGATATCGGGACTCCATGTCGCATAACTATCTCGTCGACATACAATTGCGCGAGTCTATCAATGCTAAAACTTTCTTTTATTGGCAAGAAGTGCGCAGATTTCGTGAGTCGGTCAACGATTACCCAAATCGAATCATGGCCCTTTTTAGTCTTGGGTAACTTGGTCACGAAATCCATTGATATCCGCTCCCATTTCCATTCTGGGATCTCTGGTTGCTGTAATAGTCCTGACGGTTTCTGGTGTTCTGCCTTTATTGTTGCACAAGTCAGACATTTGTTCACATAGGTGGCAATATCCTTCTTCATCCCAGGCCTTGATGTGAAGCATCGCAATACACCACAAAGTTATCCGTTCCTTCGGGTAACGCCAGAATGGGTGCATTGCACAACTTATGCTTGAGCAACTGGAATGCTTCCTCTTGTTTCTCTCCCCAGATGAACTTCTTGTCCTTTTGCGTTAGAGTTGTCAGCGGCTGCGCAATCTTGGAGAAATTTGCAATGAATCGCCGGTAGTAGCCTGCCAATCCGAGAAATTGTCGAATTTCCGTTGGTGTCTTCGGGGCTTCCCATTTCTTTACGGCCTCGACCCTGGCTGGGTCGACGTGTATTCCTTCTTTGTTCACCACATGACCTAAAAAGTGAACTTCTCGGATCCAAAATTCGCACTTCGAGAATTTGGCATAAAGCTTTTCAGCTTTGAGTAGTTCCAGTATCAGCCTCAAATGATGCTCGTTGTCCTCCTTGCTTTGCGAGTAAATTAGAATATCGTCTATAAAGACAATTACGAACTTATCTAAATATGGTCGGCACACTCGGTTCATCAGATCCATGAACACTGCTGGAGCGTTTGTCAAACCAAAAGGCATGACTAAGAACTCATAACGACCATAACGAGTTCTGAACGCCGTCTTTGCGATGTCTTCCTCACGAACTCTCATTTGATGGTATCCGGATCGAAGATCGATCTTGGAGAAGTACGTTGCTCCTTGCAGTTGATCGAACAGATCATCGATGCGTGGAAGAGGGTATCGGTTCTTGATGGTGATCTTGTTCAGCTCCCTATAATCGATGCACATGCGGAAAGATCCATCCTTCTTCTTGACGAACAACACGGGGGCTCCCCAAGGTGAAGAGCTGGGTCGGATGAATCCTTTGTCTAGCAGCTCTTGAAGTTGGCTTGAAAGCTCCTGCATCTCAGACGGTGCTAGTCGATAAGGCGACTTTGCTATGGGCCTGCTCCAGGAATTAAGTCGATGTGGAATTCTACTTGCCGTGTGGAGGTAATCCGGGTAGCTCTTCTGGGAATACCTCGGGACATTCCCGCACAACTGGAATATCCTGGATTGACTTCTCTTCTGCTTTCTTATCTACCACGTGCGCCATGAATGCTACACACTCCTTTCGCAAATGGCTACGCACTTTCATAAACGATACTAACTTAATATCTTTCCTTGGCTTTTCTCCGTGTACTTCGAGTACACCTCCGTCGGGCAATGCTAGCCTAACTATCTTCTCGGCACAGCATATTGTTGCTTGGTGGTTGGACATCCAATCCATACCAACTATTATGTCAAAACTCCCTATCTTGATCGGGATTAAGTCTATACTAAAGTCCTTTCCGGCTAAGCCTAGAGTGCACTTCCTGACTACTTTGCTGGCCTTAACTAACTCCCCGTTAGAATACTCAATTAAATGCTCCTCTTTCAAGTTCTGTGATTTCTTGGGTCTTTGCTCCAAAATTTCTGACTACTTTTTCAACTTTTGATTGTTTATCACGAGCCGTTTCCTCTGACTGGTAGTCAAATTTTCTTGCATTACCATCCTTCCATTCGATGGGTATTATGACTTCCTTATTTCTTCTATTTGCGACAAGGTCGGTAGTGACTTTAGTGACTATGGTAGGTACGACTTCCTGGACTTGTTGGGCCATCAGTTGAGCAATGTTGATCGATTAATTTCACGGTTCACTTTCTAGCTACGTGTGTTTCTTCTGGAAAATACAGTTCTAATTCATTTGTAAAATGTATGTTTAATTAAAAGTTGTCTCTAATAAATGTTTGAGAATATTTGTATTTTTATTTATGACAATTTCTTTAAAATAAAACCGGTAAGAACGTCTTGGTGATTTAATAAAAATTAATTTCGTAAAAGCTTAATACATATCTGAAGAGTTCAAAGTTTGATGCTAATGCATCCTTAAAATATTTCTCTTGCTCATACTGGGGTTTTAAATGGAACAACCCAAAAGTGCATTTTTGGAATTCCTTCAAAATCACAAGAGTTACAATCGATGGGATCAACTTTGCCAACAGTATCACCACAACTTGCCAGCTCAAGTCAACTCTCCTAGTCGTCCTTCTTGCCATCATAACCTTCTCTACAGCGTTGGTGGTACCTTCCTCCAAGAGATGCACCAATTTCGTCAACTTAATTATATCCCGGTTCTAACTTGATACTCTGCTTCGATTATTTTGCAGTACGTCGAGTGTGCTCGGATTGTTCAAGCCTCTCCTAGTGTCATACTGGTAGTACAACCGATCAGTATCCCCGAAAGGATATGAAATGACCTTACATTAACTAGATGTGTTATCGCCAGTCCACTCCGAATGGTTGCCGCAACTTTCTTCTGAGTTGTCTCACTTGGGGTGCTGGCAAGTACGGGTTAAGCGTAGGAATAACTGGTGTAGGTTCAGGTAAGACACTTGTTGGGGTAATCGAAGGTGGATCGCTTAAATGTCCTCACTTGTTACTCCAATGTCAGAATCGTAATACTTAGACGGGTCCTTCTCCGAAGTCTAAGTAATAGTGGTTCGGCATAGTGATTGCAGTGTCCGCATAACTAACTAATGCGCATTCAAATAATAGTGACATCCTAAGTGCTAACGCAGGAGTGTTCAACAGTGGCGTTACTTTACTTAAACGCGTAAGTGCTAAAGTAAATATCAGCATCATAATATGCTTATGTGAACTCACACGGTTTATGTTTTTCAGGAAATTTTTCGAAGGTTCCAGCTTTTAAATTATAACGGTATGATTAGTTCATAGATCTTATCCTACTTATATCATGGCTATGCGTAGGTGATCAGGCTCTGCATTTCTATGATATACCAGGACAGCACCTATTCTAATCATACGAGTTTTTAAATTCTCCTATACTTTGAAATCTTATAATTTAAAAGTTTAACTTCTTTTCGAAAAAGGTTGGTTATAGTACTTGGTTTTTATGAAAAACCGGTGTTCTCTATAACCTATGGCTCTGATACCAAGTCTGTAACACCCCGCTAAAGCGGAAACACGAGGTGCTACAGTCAAGATTTCATAACGATAGGAGATACATAACACCAACCATTCATAATTAAAATTTAAACAGTGTTTACAAAAATACATCCCAACCACAAATTTAATCGTTTACAATTGTTCACAAAACGAAATTAACTAGCATAACATGATTGGTGATCACTAAATTCCATAAAAGCCCTATCAAACCTTCGGATTTCCTGAAAAGCATGTTAAAAAGAGACGTCAACTACGAGAGTTGGTGAGTTCACAGGTTTTGATATGCACAAATATTTTACATGCCGACACATTATAAAAAAAAATATACTGAATCTTTTTAACCATTCACAACCACGTGTATACTTGGACGTACGCTCACGCCAAAATACACAATTATGCATAAGATATGTAAAACTTCGAGCCACTACCAAACCGTTAACCCCAACGAATACCTCAGAGGTGGTTGCTAACCACATGGGCGGAACGTTCGTGCGAACTACCTCAACGGTGGAACTCACGTCCACATGGGTAGGTCGTCTTTCAACGAGTACCACAGCGGTGGGATCTTTTGCCCCACATGTGTAGTCGTTACTTCAGAAATAGTGCACCCTTCTCTCGTCAGTCCTTCGGGTGGGTATTGGTACCAAATAGCGCTATCCACTAAGTCCATAGGCTCCTAAATGAGTTAATGGTAGTGTATATTCTAAGGGGCAAACTTTACTCGCTCATATCGTCACAATGCATACTCACAAATTATGCTAAAAAGCATACGTGTACACAATTCATTAACCATGCTAAGAAGCATACATGTACACAATTCACCAAACATTGCTAGAAAGCAAATTTTCATAACTTTTATTAACAACATGCTTTTCACCCCAAATACATAAAAACGTTAAAAACGGGGCTGTGAATACTCACCTCGAGTGATTAAAGCGTTCAACAAACGTTAGTGCGTGTACGAGTCCCGGCTCCGAAACTAGAATTGCCCTAAATCATAAGTATTTAACGTAAGTTCCAAGTCCAACGGTCCAAATTTTAATAAATCGTAACGATATCCTATATAATGCCTTTACTACATTTGTTATGTTCAAACTTGATATAAAATAACTTTTTGTTGGTTAAAATTATGATCCAAACATATTGGAATTGAGAATGTTTGTAAAACAACATTTCTGAATAATTCCAAATCTGGCAGATTTGGTCCCATGCAAAGGTGTCACCAAAAGGCTTGGTTCCAAAGAGAGTTAAATCTCAAAAATTTTACCTACTGTAATTTGGGATGTTAGAAACAATCCCACAATTTTTCATAATTTTTGGAAGTGTTCTTCATATTTTAAGAATTTTTATAAAATCAGTAGGCACTTTTTATTTTTAGAAAAACAAGTCAGGGATGTTTGCTTCATAAATAATTCAATTTTCCACCAAATCACGAATTTCAAAAGGGATTTTATAGAGGAAACATATACCAAGCTAATGAGACAAGTTTCATATCATTTGGGTGGTTTTTGAGGGAGATATGGCCTCTTAAAGTCGTGCATGTGCAATCTGCCACAATGGGACAGCCTACACCACTAACTTATTTTCATTGGTTGAAGCCTCAAAAGTCCACCAAATCACATGATTTTGGATTCTTTGGAAAGCTAACTCAGAGAACTTGAGTTTTGAATTAAAAATTGTGCAATTTGGATAATTTGTTCAAGAGATATGCATGCATAAAGATGAATAACTTTTCTGACTAAAAGCTGATGAGTTTCAAAAAGTTTTTAGTTGGTTGAATGGGTTTCCCTTCGAATTTTTGAGTGATTCAAAAGAGATTTTCTTCCTAACTCATTAAATTTCAATCTATCAAATTTTTGTAAGAAAATACCTCAGTTTACTATACTTTTGCAACGTTTAAACATACATGCAAAATCAGACAGATTCTGTCCAGATTCACAACTTCCTTTTTCAACCATCAAACACATAAAATCATAAGTTTTCTTGGGGGTTTCTTGCTATTAACCATAAACTCATATTGTTTAGCAAATATTTTAATGAAATAACTTTGAATAACAAATAAACACATGCATGCATCATCAAAACAATTTTCTATTCAAAACAAGTATCAAAACATCAAAAACAAGTGATTTTACTCATCAAACTTGTGTTTTTATGGAGAAATCATGGATTTTCACCACTTTCAAATGTTTTAACACATTATCATGGTTAAATCTCTTCCTCAAACATCAAGGATGATGTTCATCCAACAAAGAGGATTTAACCCTCAAAAAGAAGAAGAAAAAGCTCCCAAATGGGTCAAAATCAAGGTTTAAACCTACTTTCCAATCTTACCTTTGATGATATAACTACAAGAGCTTCAAAATTCTTTTTTCAATCTCTTAGAACTCAGATTTTTGATGTGTTGTTGGCTGGTTTTAGAGAGAAATTAGAGAGAATTTTAGAGAGAGAATGGTTAGAGAGAGAGTGAGAGATTTGAAATGAAAAGAATAAGGGATTGTGATGATGGTTTTATGGAAGAAGAAGAAAAAGAAAAGAGAGGGATTGGTTAAAGGGGGGGTGGCCGGCCATGTGGGCCCACCCAACCCTTTCATATAATTTTTTTTTTTAGTAAAACTAATACTGTTTTGCTCAACGCAGTATCGGGTTTTGGCGCGTTTTCGGTAGAAACCAACTTTTCGAAGGTAATTTCGGATTATTTAAATTAGTTTACTTATTTTTAAATAAAATAACTTAATTTTTCTTAAAAATTAACTTTAATTTGGCATTATAGGATTTTCGGACGATTTCGGACCGGTACGGGCTTTTCGGGCAATTTTCGGGACTTTTAGGTTTTAGCCTAAATTTTTCACGCAAACTAACCTAGTTTCATTTACAAACTTAAATAACTAGTTCTTAACCTACGGAAACGCTACTGAGTGGATCAAACGAGTAGCTAACCTGAAGGTCAAAAACTGACAGTTGTCACATTTTATATGATCTCAAAGGAAAAGCTTTTAGATCAGAAGAGGAGATAATTGCTCTAACTGCTATTGTTAGACATGTCAAGGCTTCGATATCATTGGCTCATCTGTATGACTTTCAACTGGGACTGGAGAATTGGTCATCAAAGTTATTTTGTCACAAACCTCAAAGAAGTCTGGTTGGTGAAGAAAAGGACTTTGTCTTGTACACGGTGTTCTATGATGCAGATGAAACCAAGATCTCGTGTGTATATCCAGATTCTCTAGGCAATAAGAAGAGGATGTACTCTCATGAAGTGATGTTATTTTGTGATGATACATTAAAGATGGTGATGGATGGGTTGAATACAAGATTGCAAATGGATAGGCATAAAGTACATGATATCTCAGCTGCAAACAAGGTGTTGATCAAACATTTTGTAAAGGAGATAGATAGAAGATTGAAGCTGAGAAATGACATTAGATTTGCAGAAATCAAGTTCAAGTTGAGAAAGCCTTCCGTGAAGCAATCTTAGTCAAGTAGTTGATTGTTTCTTTTGTATGTCCCTCCTTCTTTTATAAAAGGGGAGATTGTTAGTGTTAGATTTATAATAGAAGTTGAGGGACCATTTGTGAACATTTTCTATTTCTTAGGAATGAGGTATAAATACCTCATTGCCTTGTATTGTACCTTAAGTCTTTCACTATCAATGACATATGAGTTTCACATTTTCTCTCTCTACTTTCTCTCTCTACTAGATATCATATCTCTCATGTTAGATTGATTCATCTTGCACTTACAAATCATATAAAGTGTATCTCTCGGGGGTAAAAGTGTATATGTAAGTGATCACACCAATACTCGACTAATTCCCGCATGCATAAGCTTGTCACCAAATCTAATCTCCACCACTGAGAAGTTGTCAACCGTCAAGAGGACTTTAGGGTTGTAACATTAGGCTAAGGGTTAAGGGTAGGATAAAGGATATATAAGTGACTAAGGGTTTTGCAACAAAAACTTAAAAACTCAATCAGTAATGATCCAAACAGCGAAGCAATCTGACTTTCGAACAATGAAACTTTTGGGATGAGCATTTCCTCTATTTTCTTTTTAGAATTGGCCTAAGCCTATGGCTTATTTGGGGCATAAATTCTTTTTCAATTTTTTTCAGCTCACATTCTTTTCTGAGTCTCAAATATTTTTCTCTTTCTTTTCTTTTCCTCTCTTTTTTCAGAGCAGCAACTATGTTGCTTTTGGGCTCTTTTAAATCTCAATCCCATAAAAACTGTCAGATTTGAAAAACTGGATCAAAACATCTCAAGAATCAAATTTAAGTTACGGCCAAAAGATAGATAAAACAATTAGGCTAAAGGATAAGGTGTATAGTGGGTAAAGAAATGAAAAGACTAAGGCTCAAAATGGTTACAAGGGATGAAGTGTTAAAGGGTGAACACTTTTCAATCAAAGGCTAGGCAAATCAAATAACCTTATGATGAGGTTATCTGACGAAGGCTAAAAGGGTTAGAAACGAAGGCCTCTATCAGTGCAATGGTGATAAATACTTCTCTTATGTGGTCTCGACAAGCATTCTAATGACAAGTTCTACCTTGGGTCAAAGTCGGTATTCCTCACGAAATAAATAACAATTAAGGCTCAATCTCTCAAAGGAATTGGGTGAGGCACTCATGGTAATCAGTATTCCAAGGCATCCTTTTACTCAACTAATCCTATTCAGTGTTCTCCTATGCAAGCAACTCAGTCTCAAAAACAATCTCAGATTTCGAAAAAAATTGGGGTCAAATCTCAAAGCTTTCAAAAATTTGAAAAACGACAATCCATAAAGCAAAAGTGAACCCATTTAAACAGATAAGTCTACATAACCCCCTCCCCACACTTAAAATTTGTAGTGTCCTCAATGCAACAATCAAAACAATTATGGAGTAATTGGGAAAAAGAGAAACTTTCCGGGTTATATGACGAAATCTGTTCTGATCTGAGAGTGTGTTCCAAGTATCGTGCTCGACTCAAGATCATAGATCGCTGTATCTACTACCAAAAAGAAAAAAGAAAAAGTAAAAACGAACTAAAGAAAATTAAACCAAACTAAAGCAATTAAAGAGTACTTAACATCCTAAACAAACCAACAAAATAAAAAGTTGTCCAAACAAACCAAACACAACCACGCAGTTTAAAGTTCAAAGTAGAGTACAACCCAATCGAATCAAATAAAACTGCTCAGTTACGGTTTTCAAAAGCCCATTCATCGTAGGTCGAGTATCCAGCAGGACCGTCATCACTATCACGCCACACGGGATGAGGTTCGAGAGGAGCCGAGGGAGCATGTCCCACGCTTTCGAAGTACTCGCTCATCGACGCGGTGACCCAAGACAACTCCCGCCGAACACCATACATGTCATATGAAATCCGATCCAATCTCTCCATCATCTCGTGATGCTCGACTCCCATTTGTTCCGATAAACCTTGAATGGCTTCATGAATAGATCCCGATCCTTGTTGATTTGCCGGTGGAGGGTTGCTCGATTGCCCCGGGAAGGTTGGTTGAGGCGGTGAAGTAGCCATACCGATCGGCCCTTCATTGGGTGTAGCATCCCCAATCCAAACAAAAGTACCCCTCCGAGGTCCTGGTGCAAGTAACTTCATAGAACGAAAGAGAACTTTATCGAGAAATCCCATATGAGACAACTTGGTGAGAGTTTCACAAACGTCTGGTGTAAGAGTTCCCAACTTCTCCGCTATAACCATAATGAAATGTCCCCCACAAAGGCCCGTTCCGGCCTTATCATGCACCTTGACCGCGCTTTGGAACATTTTTGCCATCACATAAGAAAGATTGGTTATTGCATTCCGATTAACCAATCACGAAAGAAGCCAAAGATCCCCTTCCGGCACCTTTTCCTTGATAGCTTTCCGGTAAGCAAAAGAGTGAACGAGCATCCGATAGAGAAGTCGATGCTCAGGTAGAGTGATAGAACTTTCCTTGGTATTGGACTGTAGATACGGTCCCGATCCAATGGTAGCCCAAAAATCCGCGCCCACAAACTCGGCACTAGGCTCACAAGCACCGGTTAAGAAGTAGTGAGAAAAGTACTCGGACCTCGACTGAGCCGCCGTAAAAAATCCGAGTAACACTCCCAAGCGAGGTAGTGTAATCCCATACCATTCTCCAAGCAAACGGAATCGAATACAAGGGCCATCAAATCTATCTTCCTCATATGCCTCCACATCAAAGCTAAATGTAGCCAAAAACTCCAACACAAGCTCATAGTAGATTGGCTCGTGGGTTTTTAGTGCTTTCTCCCAATCGTTGCTCACAAAACGAAGAACACCAAAGTGATCGCGGTACTCTCTCCTCAAGAGGCTTGAAAGCCTATCCCCAAATCCAATCTCCTCGACAAAGTGCAAATCAACAATCGAGCCAATTTCAAACTCCCGCTTTTTCAAGCGATCAAGCTCAATCATCAACGACATCTTTTCGCTACGTAAGATGTTATCGGAATCAAAAGACAAGCATGGGTGGTCTTGTACATTGCGAGAAGATGAAGCTCTCAACAAACAAAACATATACATTAATCACTACCAAGCTTATAACCATTCTTCCCCACACTTGAGTTGAACACATATCACAACATTTATAAAACTAAACTCAAGTGTGTACATCTAAGCATATCAAAGCAATAAACATCCCTCCTCCTAACATTAAAGACATCCCTACCCAAGAAATCCCCTTTTTAAGGAGCATACACAAGTTTAAACAACTAGGGCTTGTAGGGATCTTTCAATTTAAAGCAAATAGAGGAGAAATACATACCTTTGACGCCATGGATTTGCAGAATGGGAAGAGATTTGCAGAGAAAAACAAAAGGGAGGAGGAGAAATACTGAAAATAGGGTTTTAGAAAACAATTTAAACCCTCTCGTTCCGAACTTCGCGTCGCCAAGTTAGAGACTTCGCGTCGCGAAGTCATAGCAGACACACTATTTTCAAAATTCTCCTCGCGAAGCTTACCTTACCCACTCACTTCGCGTCGCGAAACTCAAAATTTCGCGAACGCGAAGTGGCTACTGTTTGGCTGCTTTCGAAATTTGATCGAGTTGTGATTTCCTCCGACTACTGCTGCAAAATTGATTAGAACACATACAAAAGCAAATATAACTAGTAAAAACACGGGTTGCCTCCCGAAAATCGCTTGTTTTTGTAACGAGTCGCGAGCCTGACTCGGGGGATTACCTAAGTAATTGGCTCTTTAGAAAGATGACAGACCTCGCCATTTCTGACAGGGTCGTTCTCATTGTAAAGCTTTAGTCTATGGCCATTTACCTTAAATGATCCTTTTTCGGTCATTAGGTCCACATATCCCGAGGGATAAGCTTTTAAGATGACATATGGACCTATCCATCGTGACTTTAACTTTCCAGGGGAAAATTTAAAGCGAGTTTGATACATTAATACCTTATCCCCCTCCTTGAACACCTTCACTTCCTTTAGATGCGCATCATGCCATTTCTTTCGCTGTTCCTTGTAGATCTTCGAGTTCTCATAAGCAAGAGATCTAAGTTCCTCCAATTCATGCAAGCTTATCAATCTTTCTCTTCCACTTGCAATGTCATCCAAGTGAACTTTCTTTAGTGCCCACAGTGCTTTGTACTCGAACTCGAATGGTAGGCGGTTGAGAACCGATGATGCACTCCATACCTTTTTAAGGTCTTCTCCAAAAGATAGTTTGCAAAATGAGTTCCTCTATCGCTGATGATTGCCTTTGGACATCCGTACCTACATACAAGAGATTTCACGAAGTCAACAACTACCTTAGCATCATTTGTAGGTGAAGCCTTAGCTTCAGCCCATTTGGAAACATAATCAACCGCCACAAGGATGTATTTGTTTCCTCTGGAGTCGGGAAAAGGTCCCATGAAATCGATTCCCAAAACATCAAATACTTCATTAACGGAGATGCTCTGTTGGGGCATCTCATCTTTGTTTGTGATGTTGCCTGCCCTTTGACAGGCGTCACAAGATTTTATTAAAGTGTGAGCATCCTTAAAAATCGTAGGCCAATAAAATCCGGATTCGAGGACTTTTCTGGCAGTCAGATTGGCTCCAAAATGGCCTCCCGTGGGGCCTTTGTGACAGTTAGTGAGAATGTCCCAAGCAGCAGGGCCGGAGACACATCGGCGGTGTATCCTATCAGGTCCTATTCTAAACAGATAAGGGTTAGACCAAAAATAATACTTTAGGTCCGAGAAAAACTTACCTTTTTGTTGATGAGTCATACCTTTGACAAGAACACCAGCGGCCAGATAATTTGCAAAATCTGCATACCACGGTATAAGGTCTTCTCCTATGGTCTTAATCATATAGAGGCTTTCATCGGGGAATTTATCCCTGATGACTTCTATGCCCCTGGAGTCCATGTATGGATTTTCCAGGCGAGATAGATGATCAGCAGCCAAATTTTCAGCGAAGGTCTTTTAACTCCAAATCCGGTGGTTCCTCCAAAGAGGTTTTCACCCTAACTTTATCTTCCTGTTTTAGCTCTTCGAATTCCTCTTCTTATTCTTCCACGGTCTCGTCCCATCTTTTCTCAACAGAGAGGCTTTCTTCCACTTCACCTGGTTCAAAAAGATAATCATTAGGCTCTGATTCAAATGGTTCAGTGAAGTCATCTACACTGTCTAGAGTATTTATAGATTCATTATAGTCTGGTATCCCATCAATGGAGAGTGTGATTCGATCTTCTCCAATTCCTAGACTAAGTTCCCTTTTGGCCACATGAATAATGGCACTGGCCGTGTTGAGGAACGGACGACCAAGGATTAGAGGCACTTTAACCTCATCCTTTATGTCCAAGATCACAAAGTCGGTGGGGAATTCAAACCTATCTACCTGCACTATGACATCTTCAGCTATTTCTACAGGGTATTTTATGGATCTATCAGCTAGTTGGATGGTCATTCGCGTGCTTTTCAGACCCTTTAATCCCAGTTTTTGGTAAAAGGATAGTGGCATTAGGTTTATACTGGCTCCTAGGTCTGCTGGGGCTCTACATGAGACACTTTTACCAAAATAACAAGGGATAATGAAACTACCTGGATCGCCCTTTTTGAGGGTGTCTGAAAGTGTGGCTGAGCATTCGGCATTCAGAAAGGCTATTTCTTCTGTTCCCATCCTTGCGTTATTGTCCACCAACTCTTTGAGAAATCTCGCATAACTCGGCACACCTGCAATTAAGTCCACAAGAGGCACATTAATATCCACGCGTTTAATCAAGTCAATAAACTTACGATATTGGGCCTCTTTCTTTTCTTTCCGCAGTCGTGCAGGATATGGCACTCGTGTAGGCACATGTGGTGTTGCAGATTCCCTTGGTCTGACTGCTTCTTCCCTAGCTTCTTTTGTTGGGCATGATGGTAATTCAACCTCCGGTTCAACAACCTGCAAATTAGGAATTTGGTTGAGGCATAGGTGGTCCTACAACTACCTTACCTCCTCTCGTGGTCGTGAACACTTCAGCCTGTGCTTCCGCCTCCATATGAGGGAATGTTTCCTTGACGTCTCAGAGGAACTGATCTGTGCTCTTATGCAGTCCTGCAACAAAATTTACAAACCCCTGCATTTTCTGTTCGGCATCCGCACCCATCTTTCCTTGTTCTTGGGAGAATTGATGGAACAATTGTTCGATTACCCCGCCATATGGTTTTGAAAGAGGGTTTGGCGTCCAGGTGGAGTCCTCAGTTGCATGGACGTGCTCATCGGATGAGAACACTACATTTAGATGCGCTGGTTGGTTCTCCTCTTGTTCCTCGTCGGTAGACCAATCAAGATAGTGTGCTTCCATGTCGTCCAAGAGTTTACGCGCTTCTTTCACTGACTTATACGGAAAAATACCTCCACAAGATGAGTCTAACCTTAACCGACAATCGTTAGTCAACCCAGCATAAAAAACATTTATCATTTCCCTATCATCAATACCATGGTTTGGAAATATTAAGAACAAATCCTTATACCTTCCCCAAGCTTTCACAAGGCTATCTTTTCCTTGTTTAAAGTTTCGAATTTCAGCTCTTATTTTGTTAGCCTTGGAAATGGGAAAGTACCTTGACAAAAAGGCAGATTTTAAATCGTCCCAGGTTATGATGGATCCCGGGGGCAGTTTTTTAAACCAGTCTTTTGCCTTATTTGTCAAAGTAAAGGGAAATACTCGAAGTCTTACCTCATCCTCCCTGGTGTTGACTAGATCACAGATGTCGTCGAATGCTTCAAGGTGTTGGTAAGGATTTCCACTTGGTTCTCCGTCAAACGAAATGGTGTTGACTAGATCACAGATGTCTTCTTGATTGCGGATCTCGGGGTGAACTGTACTTCGGATCGCTTATCCCACATGGGTTGATCGTCTGCCATCCTGACAACTCAACAAACGATTACGGGCAACTTGCGGGAAACAAAGAGATAAAATAAAAATAACTAATTAAACTAGAAAGCGAAAAACTTGCAAGGGAAAGAATCCCTCACAAGGATCGATTAACAAAACTAATTAAGACTAAAATCTAACAACTACCGTTCCCCAGCAACGGCGCCAAAAACTTGATGCGGTAATTATCATACATAAAAAGCGTAACAAGGTTTGGTTGTTTTGGTTATTGTAGGAATTTAAGTCTGGGACACCCTAATATGTAGTGATTATGGTCTTTAACTAGGTCTCGGTCCTCCTAGTCCATTACTTAGGTCGTTTGTCAGGCAACCTAGTACCGGAAATCCGATCCTAATTCTATTGTATGGTTTTCTACCTCCAGGTCACTCTCGGTCTGAGTAACCACTTAACACAACTCTCTTGGTCCAAGGGTAGGTTAAGGTAGGTTGATTATCCTATCGGAGTCTATCTATTTTGGTCAAACAGATACACCCAACCAATGAGTTCAAATAACCAAACAACAAGAATCAGAACGGAACCTTAACACACATTCAATCAACCAAAAACAAACCAATAAACATTAAGTATCAAATCATCATCCACAATGGTTCATCGACCATGACAAGTACCACTATTAAAAGACTACTCACTAAACATAATGAAAACAGAAAACATAATAATAGACATGATACCGACAATACAACGACGGATGATCAAAGATCGAACCCCGCGGCGTATCGGCACCACTCAGACTTTCACTCTATCGTCTCTGCTTCGTGTCGTGTAAAACGTGTCTTCCTTGCATGTTTTGAACTGAAGGAGGAGGTTGGTATTTAAAAGAAAACGTCCAGGGCCCATCTGGCGATCGCCAGACTGCTGGTTTGGTGGCGCCAAACACTTAGGTCAACCCTGGTTTTCATCTTTGTCGAATCTGGCGGCGCCAGATCTGGAATTTCGCGGACGCCAGATTGCTGCTGTATTGAACTTGTGCATTTTTCACGTTTTCTCGCCTTTTTTCGTACTTTTCCGTTCCACGGCCTCCAAATCCTACATAAGCAATAACAAACTCATTTGCTGAGTGAAATGATCATAAACGGTGAGAAATGGGGTAAAGTCATACAATTAAGCTCAACCAAAACATGTATGGTGTTATCAAAATCCCCACACTTAAGCTTTGATTGTCCTCAATCAAAAGACTGAAAGATAAGAAAGATAACTCCAAAATTATCTCCACCATAACTCTAGATCACAACCATAACTCCAGATCAATGATTGCAAACTCTCAAGTTCTAGTTGATCAGGCCAGAACAATGATAGAAAGCACTCAAAGAGCTAGCATCCACAAGAACCAGAACAATGACGGATAACTCTCAACGCTCTAAGTGATCAGTTCAGAACACTGATAGAAACCAGTCAACGGTCTAGCCCCCACAAGGAGAACTCCAGAAAAACGATTGCAGAAACTCAAGTGTCTAACCAATCCAACCAAAAACAAAATCTGATCATCCACAGTCTGAATAACGATATCAAATCCGGCATATCTTCAAGGAATCTGATCAACGGGGGAAGGAGGGAAATTTAATTCTCAATATGTAGCCGATTTCCAAAATACTTTCAGAAACAGAAAGTAATCAAAATTTGATTCAATCTTCTTAAACAGTCAGAAGATAAACACCACCGTCAAAACTTCAGTGCCGATAAGCGCAAAAGCCACGACAACAATGAGTGGTTATAACAATGTCGCCCACAAGAAACCGTACACTCATTGAAGCTGGTGAGGGGGAGAGAATTAGATTCTGAAGTAAAGAAAGCAGGAAATCATCCTTCTGAATAAACCAACTGAATACAAAACTCAATCACCGACGTCCTGAAATTGTTACAAATCTGGCTTGGCTTCAAAGGGTTTGGAGCTGATGAGGGAATGAAAGAAATTCAATTTTCAAGAAATGAAAATTGAATTTTGAGCTTTTATTGGGCTCATCAGGATACAGTGACCTCTGATCAACCTCAGTATCAGAGCATTCCTCACTGATCAGTATCTTGATCCTGAATAATTGGTGTAATGTCTTAATCTAATGCACAAAAGGATTATCCGCCTTTACTGACACAAAAAGTACATAAGGACAGTCTCTTTTCTGTTCCCTCCGTACTTATCAGACCTCAAGGCAACTGTTTACATGAACCATCTTTTGCACACCATGCAAAGGATATTTGTTTATAGTAAATAGTACATAGGACCACTTAGAGTGTGACACGTACACAAAAGTGTCTGCATGCATTTAATGCATGGGGTATAAATAGGACTTGAAGAAAGGTTCTCCAAACGACTTCTTCACCTTACTTATCACCCAAATCCTTTCTTTCTTTATCCCTCTATTCTCTATCTTCTCTTCTCACTCTAGTGCATAGTGAAAGAAACTTAGATTGTTTAGTTTAGACTTGTGTCTTTTCTATTTCCATAACAATCTGTAAATTCATATTGTTAATACAACAAAGAATTTAAAAGTGAAAATTTGGTGTGATTATATTCAACCCCCCCTTCTATAATCCCATACAATATCCTTACTTGAAGGTCACCCCTTTGGGACCAACAAGTGGTATCAGAGCAGATTAAAGCTCTCTTCTTCTCTTAGAAAAATCTTGTGATCCTCTCTCTTAATCCATGGCTCTTCAAGCTAAGGATAACTACTTTGATACCGGTTCTGCTGGAAAACCTCCAAGGTTTAACAAAGACAACTTTGCTCTTTGGAAAACCAGGATGGAACTCTTCCTATCCGGTTCTGATCCCCAAATTCCACACTTCTTGGAAAATGGACCACATGTGCCTACACAAACTGTCCATGCTGTCCCTGCTACCGGCGACCAACCAGCTATACCCGCAAGGGAACTGGTGAAACCAGTAACTGACTGGAATGATGAAGACAGACGCCTTGTCAATATTGACACCAAGGCTAGGTCTCTCATTGCCATGTCTCTTCCTGATGACGTTTTCCACTATGTTTGTCATCTTCGTTCTGCCAAAGAAATTTGGGACACTCTCTGTGTCCAATACGAAGGTACTGCAGTTCTTATGGAATCAAGAAAGATTTTCTTGGTTTGCCAGTATGAAAGCTTCATTCATCAGAAGGATGAAACCCTCTCCCAGATTCATCAGAGATTCAACTGTCTTTTGATCGACCTGAAGACTATTGGTACTATCTATCCTAACTCTGAGGTGGTTACCAAGTTCATGGAAGCTCTTCCTGAACATTGGGAAATTTACACCTCCTGCTTAACTATGTCCAAAGACATAAAGACACTCACACTAAGTGAGTTGTACGGTATTCTTCTAAACCGTGAACAACAGAAGAAACTGAAAAAGAATCTCATAAGAGATACTAAAGATTCCAAAAGCACTTCTGTTGCACTGGTCTCTGATTCAGTTCCTACTGTTGCTACTCCTTCTTCTGTCACCATTACTGAATTAGAATCTTCTAATTCTGACATGTCAAAATCAGATCCTGATTTTAATGAATCTCTGGCTCTACTTACTCGCTCCTTTAAAAAGTTTGCCAAAAAGGGAAACTTCCAAAGAAAGAAACCTCTTACTCTTACTAACAAGCCTAAAACAGAATCTGTTGATAAGGCTACTGCTACCTGCTACAATTGTCAGGGCAAAGGACACTTTGCTAATGATTGCAGGTACAAGAAAAATCAGTTTGCTCCTTCTTCCACTAAATCTTCCTCCAAAAATCCCATATACCAAAGGCTGAAAGAAAATTATAAGAAAATGAAATCTCAGCGCAAAGGTAAAGGTCTTATCGCAGAAGACTGCGATTGGGATGATGTCTCCTCTGACGAGTCATCAGATGAGGAAGATACTACTCCAGTGGCATTAATGGCCATTGTCGAGGAACCTAACTTAGCTCTCATGGCTAAGATAGAAGAGGTCCTTGAAGAGGTTCCTACTCAAGCTCCTAAAGCTTCAACCTCTGCGACTGAATCTCCCAGTCAGGATAAGGGCATCTGGTACCTGGACAGTGGATGCTCACGACATATGACTGGTTCAAAATCTGTCCTCTCTGACTATCGTGACGAAAGAGGTCCAGCAGTGACCTTTGGTGGAAACGGTAAAGGCCAAACCCGAGGGTATGGCACCCTGACCAATGGAGTAACTACGTTCAAAAGAGTTGCTTACGTTGAAGGCCTGATGCACAATCTTCTTAGCATCAGTCAACTGTGTGATAAAAGTCACAAAGTCTTCTTCTCAAAGAAAAATTGCAAAGTCAAGAACAGGCGAAAGGAAGTTATTCTCACTGGTGTTAGACAAGCTGATATCTACATCATCAACATGAATACTTCCACTGACAACTTTTGTTTTGTATCTCGTGCTTCTACTGATACTAATTGGCTCTGGCACAAGCGTCTCTCTCATCTCAACTTCAAGACGCTAAATCAACTTTGCATCAACAATCTTGTTGTTGGTCTTCCTGACTTTCGCTATACAAAGGTATCTCTTTGTTCAGCATGTGAAAAAGGAAAGCAAACCAGGGCTAGCTTCAAGTCCAAGCAGATGTCCTCCATCAGGTCTCCTCTTCAACTTCTCCACATGGATCTTTTTGGACCTGTTAATGTCCAATCCATTGCTGGAAAGAAATACACTCTGGTGATTGTTGATGAATATTCCAGATATACTTGGGTATTCTTTCTTCGATCCAAGAGTGATGCTCCTGAAGAAATCATCCTATTCGTCAGGAAAATGGAAAAGCTCAACAACCTTTCTGTTCGATCTATCAGAAGTGACCATGGTACTGAGTTCAAAAACAGTACGCTGGAAACTTTCTTTGATCAGAAAGGTATCTCGCAGAACTTCTCCTCTGTTAGAACTCCTCAGCAAAATGGCGTTGCTGAAAGACGAAACAGAACCCTGATTGAAGCTGCATGATCTATGTTGAGTGAAGCCAACCTCGCCACTCAATTCTGGCTGAAGCGGTTAATACTGCTTGCTATACCCAGAACAGATCTCTGATTGTCAAGCGCTTCAAGAGAACCCCTTACGAACTCTTTCGTAACAGAAAACCTTCAATCGAACATCTCCATATCTTTGGTTGTGTCTGCTACATCCTGAACAACAAAGATAACCTTGGAAAGTTCGATTCCAAGTCTGATGATGGAGTCTTCCTTGGATACTCTTCTGTCTCTAAAACTTACCGTGTGTTCAACAAACGAAGACAAACCATAGAGGAAATGATTCATGTTCGTTTTGATGAATCGGGTCCTACCTTCCCTCACCCTCAAGACAATGCTGAAATAAATCAGTGGGCTGACTCTTTCTTTCAAGTCCCTGATATTCCCATTGCTGATCCATCTCCTCAAGACCTTCCTGATGGTTTTGAAGAAACTCCTATTCCACCCTCTCAAATATCCTTACCACCTATAATAAATGCCACCCCTATCACTCAAGTAACACCTGAACCTGATCAACCCACTAGCAGTGAAGATTTCTCTCAAACCACTGTTAGTGAAACTGCTCCTGCTCCTACAAATCTTCTTCCTAATCCATCAATAAATGAAGCCTCCACTTCAGGACATGTATATCTAACCACCTGCTCTACGATGGACCAAGGATCATCCAATTGATCAGGTCCTCGGAAATCCTTCCTCTGGTGTTAAAACTCGACGCCAATCTGGTAACGTTTGTCTTTATGTTAATTTCATCTCTGAAAATGAACCTAAAGAAATAGATGATGCCTTGCGTGATCCTGCCTGGGTCTCAGCCATGCAGGAAGAGCTAGCAGAGTTCATCAGAAACAATGTCTGGCTTCTCGTCCCTAGGTCTCGAAAACGTACCATCATTGGATCCAAATGGATCTTCAGGAATAAACTTGATGAGGTTGGTACGATTATTCGAAACAAGGCTCGTCTTGTTGCTCAGGGATACAGGCAGGAAGAGGGCATTGATTACGATGAAACTTTTGCTCCTGTGGCTAGGCTCGAAGCAATTCGACTATTCCTGGCCTTTGCAGCACATATGAACTTCAAAGCTTTTCAGATGGACATTAAAAATGCCTTTCTAAATGGAAAACTCAATGAAGAAGTCTATGTGGCTCAGCCTCCTAGCTTTGTAGATCCTAAGTTCCCTGATCACGTCTATAAGTTAATCAAGGCTCTCTATGGGTTAAAACAGGCTCCTCGTGCCTGGTATGATACCCTGTCAACCTTTCTTCTCTCTAAAGGTTTTGAACGTGGTAAGATCGATAGCACTTTATTTCTTAAGAAATATCCTAAGCATATCCTTCTTGTCCAGATATATGTCGATGACATTATCTTTGGATCAACCAATCCCAAACTCTGCGAAAAGTTTGAGTTGCTCATGAAAACATAATATAAAATGTCTATGATGGGCGAACTAACATACTTTTTAGGACTTCAAATCAAGCAATCTGAAAAGGGAATCTTTATCAATCAAGGTAAATATGTACTTGATATGCTGAAGAAATTCGATCTCACATCTTGTACACCGATGAAGACTCCAATGGCACATCCTCTATCACTTGACAAGGATTCCAAAGGGAAACCTGTTGATGTGACTCTTTATAGAGGAATGATAGGCTCACTGCTGTATCTTACAGCGAGTCGTCCTGATATCATGTATTCTACATGTTTATGTGCTCGTTATCAGGCTGAACCCAAAGAATCCCATTTGACTGCTGTAAAGCGGATTTTCAGATATCTGAAGGGAACTCCTAATCTGGGTCTTTGGTACTCCAAGGACTCAGGGTTCGATCTAACAGCTTATTCTGATAGTGACTTTGCAGGATGTAAGATTGACAGGAAAAGCACCACTGGTGGGTGTCACCTACTAGGTGGAAAGTTGGTGAGTTGGACTAGCAAGAAACAAAATTCTGTGTCCACATCAACTACTGAAGCTGAATATGTTGCAGCTGGAATTTGTTGTGCTCAGGTCTTGTGGCTGAGAAATCAACTTCAGGACTATGACATACAACTCTCCAAAATTCCCATATACTGTGACAACACTTCAGCGATCGCCATCGCTAATAATCCTGTCTTACACTCCAAGACAAAGCACATTGAAGTGAAATATCACTTCATCAGGGATCATGTGATGAATGGTGATATTGAACTCCATTTTGTCCCTACTGAATATCAGCTTGCTGACCTCTTTACTAAACCACTGGATGTAACACGTTTTAATATGCTCATCAGTGAACTTGGGATGTTAAATCCTAACGAATGAAGTTTATCAGGATACAAAGTTGTTAAGTCCTATAGAATAAGTTTTCTCAGGACACATATCTAACAACTCCTGAAGAATACATTTATTAGGAGATAACTCTATTCAGTACTTACAAAATCTATGTTCAAATATCCAAATACTGATGATTCTCAGGTAAGTATTTCTGTCCCTGAAACCTTATCGCATTAAATGTGATAAGAGGATTTTCCCAAAACAGTACTTATCTGATAAGTACTCTGATTCCAAGAAACTTAATCTTTCACCAAATTGGAATTATCCCCTGAAAAGGTGGTTTTTAGAATAAAACAAACTTTTCATCTTGCCAGGCACGTAATGGGACGTTTCCTGTTCCCCACTACGTGTGTCAGGCGCGTGAACGCTCGTCAAGCTTTTTTTTCATCATTGCGTTTGAATTTAGCCGCTCTTTTCTCTCTCATCCGTTTTCTCTCTCTACCCAAGAGGTATAAAAACCTCACTTGTATTCTTTTCACTCTTTACGCTTACAAACTCTCTAAACGCACTAAAGCAAGAAACAGCAAGAAAAGCAACCAGTCTTTTACACCAAGAACACACCAGCACAACATACGTTTACTTCAAAATCATCGTAAGTGTTTACTTTCTTTGTTCTTTCTCCAAACTAAGTTGATCTTCTTCCTTTAAAACAACTTATTTTGATAAACGTTTTTCCAAAAACCCTAAGATCACTCGTTTTGATCTTAGTTTTCCCAAAATCTTCATAGAGTTTTGTTAAAACTGTTTATATGCTTTTTCTTATTTCTTTTAACAAAAATCATCAACTCCTGTTTTGATATAATTTCATCAAAATAGAAGTTCTCTTTAATACCTAAAACACATTCTTTTTGTGATTTTTTGGTATCTAATCTATTCCAGTATAAAGGATTTCACCACTTTTATGAACATTACTTGTGTTCATTGAAAAGTGAAGAAAGATACATATTTTGGATTTCTTTTTTGTTTACAGAATGGCTGCTACTACTTCCACCTCCCTGGATGCTCAACTCTCCACGAGGCCACTACCTTGCTGACTGCTCTGGAAGCCTGCCAGTCGTCATTCCTCCGCACGACGTACAATTCAAAGGCAACAACTTAATAGGCCTGTTCGACCTCCCAAAAGGCAAAGAGTATCTTAAACCTGCAAGGGACTTTCTTCTGAGCAGTCCTCTGAAGACTGCCTTCACAATCATTCCAAAGCCTCACAAGCCTTTGCTCATCCAACTATGGTCTACAGCCATGGTTGCTCAGGAGACAAGCCCAAAAGGCGTTCGACAGGATGTCATCAAGTTCCAAATCAACGATGACATCGTCTCCTTTGGGATCGGGACCCTGCGCAAGGTCCTGGATATCCCTGCAAAGAAGAGATATCCTCCTCCCCCATCCTCTGACGAAATCATCGCTCTCCTCGATGACATTGGCTACCAATGGCCCGAGAAGGAAGGAGTCGTCCTCACCAAAACCTCTGCCACCAGTCCACAAAACAGGACTAAATGCTTCGTTCTATTATATATGGAACACATTCGGTCTCTGTCTAACGGCAAGACAGGGAGCACCGAGCAGTTCCCAACCGCCATTCAGCACATGGTGTTCTCAGCTCTGAAAAGGCGGAAATACAACTACGTTGGGCCATATTGGGATGATATGGTCAAGAAGATCAAGGCCCCCAAGCGCCTACCCAACGCCCCTACACCCGCTTCTTCTCTGCCATCTTAGCAAGACACATGAATGAGAACTATCCAACAGACGGAACTTTCAACAACTACGTCATCGGGCCAAAGTTCCTGGATCAAGTACTCCCCCATCCTGATGACGTGCCTCTATCCGCCGTCATGGTTCCTCCTCCTCAGGAACCTGAACAGGATGCTGATCGAAATTCCTCTCTCTCCGCCAGTCCAAGGTACGCTTTCTCTCATCTCTTCCAAATCCTCTTCTTCTCATTCTCTGCAAGCTATGTCAGTAGCTAACCCCTTACTAACTTCCCCAGCTGCAAACACTTCAGCTCTCCAGAAGCCCCCCTCCCTCTGGATCCTCTCCTCTACCTCCCCCCAAGCGCGCCAAATCTAAGGCGCGAAGAAAAAGAACAAGGGAGCTGTTGCTGGTAAGAAATACTATTTACCCTCCCTCAAATATTTAATAAACCTTCCCCTTTATCTAAATCTTCTTTACCCGCAGATACTCCTGCTCCACAACTACATGAACCTGAGGTTGTTCAATTGGAACACTCAGAGAATGTGGACGGCAATCGTTCTGATGCCGTTCAAGCCTCAGGTAATAAATCTAAGCATTTTATTGCCTCTTCTTCTGTGAAAGCTTTTGAGTCTTCTAGTGCTCACTTAGCTACTAAATGTACAGGTTCTTTTGGAGCAGCATCTGCAGGACATCCTCAAATTCAACAGATGATCCTTTCGATGAGTTCGTCTTCACGGACTCTGAGCACAGCTGAGCGCGGCTGAGCTCAGGCGCCAGTCCTGCTGAAGGCAACTTCAAGATCCAGGGCGCATTGCAACTCCAGGAGGATGCCCACAAGGCTCGCCTCCAGGCTTTGGAGCTCGAGCTCGCCTCTGCCAAAGCTGCAGCTGCTAATGCTGAAGCTCAGCAGGCCACTGCCGTTGCTGCTGCCACGCCCCTCCCTCGGCCGTTCCACTCAGCATACCCTGCCTGGATACCATCCAGAATAAGGTATCGCAGATGGCCACTTCCTCCACCACATCTGGACGTCCCTTCAGGACATGAAGGCGACAACACTCCCAGGCCATCACCAACGCCATCACCACCGGTTCCAACTCTCTCCTCTCTTTTCAATCAGAGTGGTCAAGAGATTGGACGCTCAAGAAGCAGGGCTCCGGGCCCTTCAGGAGAAGGTGGCTGAACTATCTTCAGCAGTCACACCTTCACCTCCACTGCTCCTCCACCGCCATCGTTCACCACCACTAACCGGGATGCGCTTCAGTCCCTGTCAGTGACCACATCTTCCAACCGCAAGCTACAGGAAGATCTTGCCTCTCTCCTTCAGAGGTGCCTAACAACAGCTGCCATAGGCAGGGCACCTGTTGAGGGGAGAGATCATTCCGTTTATTCCCCCTCTACCAACTGGAACATCAACAATGAGGAGGAGGGAACAAACGAAGACGACGACGACGATGAGATGATGATGATGAAGATGACTTCGTCGTGGAAAAGGTTGCTGATGCCGCACCTACGCCCACTCCAGGACCCGCTCAATCTCAGGGGGAGAACTCTGGCGCTCCTGGTAAGTCTACACCCCACCGTCTAATTCTGATAATCTTCCTATCTCCTCTCTCTTCAAAACCAAACCTGCCCCTGAAACCATCACCCTTAACTGATAGCTCTCCTGAAGACTCACCCATAAACATCTTCAAATAATTGTTTACCAACCACCCAACCAACCACCCCAACCTACTCTGAACCTACCCCTGAACCTGAAACCCAAACCGGACCTGACACCAAATTTCAGGATGTTAACTTCGGTTCTGTCACTGGTGAGATTATTCGCCTTATGGAGAATAGTCATCAGAACAAACACGAGCTGAACTTAGCAGAATGACTTTCAGGGTTACCCCGATAAACCATGAAACCATTCCCTTAAACCCGTCACCCGTTTCCATGCTGAAGCCTCATCCTCTAGAACCCAAGCCCCCCTGAAACCGTTGTCCTGGCGTCAGATGATGAATTCATCTCTGATGATTTTTCTACCCCTGCCTCTCCCTAGATCTCCTCCCTCTAACTTCCTCGCTCTGAAGGTGAGAACTACCATGACTATTCTACTCATGTAAACAAGGATGGGCGTTTAGACGCTGTGATAGAGCGACTCGAGAGTACAAGAGTAAAAATTCCTCTTCGTACCTCTTGGGACTCTGAGTTCGCCTATCTATCAAGGAGGAGTACGAAGAAGGAATAAGAGCTCAGGAGGAGCATAATAAAAAGCAGAAGGAAAGCCTTCCTTTCTGCTCAAGCCGCAAAAGGCTCGCGTCTGATTTTGTTGAAGAAGACGACGAATAAGTGCTGATCCACTTCTAGCACAGAAGGCGTACTGAAAGTCTTCAACAGGAATGTGAGGAACAGGCTGAAGAAGCGAATGCAGAGCTTGACTGGTGCCGAGATCGTCTACATCTCAGGAAGCATGGTGCTGCCATCTCAGGAGTCTATCTTCGCCAAACCCGCGGCAAGAGAGGTAATCCTGGCAAAACCTGGATCACAGTCAAACGCTCAGGAGTAAAAGATGTGCAACACACTCTTGACAAGTTGGATAGATATAACTTGTCAGAGTGGAATGAAATCAGAAGCCTACTTCCCAAAGCCAACAAGAACTACAGGCTGAAGTAGAAGAAGTCATAAATGGACTTATTGCACACATCAGAAGGACAACTGAAATTCCTGATGACTTACTCCAACCTTCTTCAGCACTGCCAAAGCCTCCTGTTCGACGATCAGCAGGCACTTCAACAAGGAGACCCACTCCTTGCATGCCCAGGACTACATACAAGCCATTGGATCTCTCGATGCTTGATCTCTCCTTTCCTTCTGGAGTAACTCTTTTGAAGGTCAAGTCATCAGAGAACCTGTTCACGGTATTTGTGTAGGTGACAACTTAAACATCCTTCGCTTTCAACGCTTTCAGCGAACTACACAAAGCACCCACTGAACACTTGGTGTCAGTCCTCTTCACTGCCCTCAGAGAAAAGAAGATCAAAGACAACAAGGAATTTTCTCGTGCATCAGGGCCATTTCCTCGATCAACGAATAGCAACTGGTGAAACTCCAATCACTTTCCCAGTCAAGGAAGAAGATATTAGTGAAGAATCTGATAGCTAGAACTTTTGTAATTTTCTTTCAGTACTTCATTCATGTACTTTTGTATTTTCTTTACTCTTGTAAAACTTATATGAGATTAATGGAAATGCATTTCAGTACATCGTACTTTATTCCACCACAGTACTGAAAAAGATCCCTCAAAACAGTAAATGGGACATGTACCTTTATGAGTTCTATTTCCTACTGTTACCTCTAGACTTAGAATTTTATTTCTAAACTTTCTAGATTAAGACAATTTCTCAGTTGTCTTATCATTATCATTTAGGGGGAGATTGTTGATCCAGCTCTCCTAAGACCTGATGAAATGATAATGATCCTGTTATTTACTTAGTGAATAGATTTTTACTTCTGTTATAGCTTGAGGAATTATCACTGAGATTGTTCATGTTATTCCATGTTACTTATGCTGTAACTTATTTTTATAATCATCAGGATCAGGATCAGGAGATGAACGAGTCTGTTCTGACGTCTACTGATCCTGACATCGAAGTGAAGACCTCCTGAAGACATCAAGATCATACTCAAGAACCATCAGCGAAGTCGAAGAATTAGATGATGACAAGACCAGCATGCTCGTGATCTGAAGACGGAACTCAGTGATAGCAGGCTGCTCAAATTCGTATGACATCCTGAAGACTCATCAGGATACAGTGACCTCTGATAAACCTCAGTATCAGAGCATTCCTCACTGATCAGTATCCTGATCCTGAAGGATTAGTGTAATGTCTTAATCTATTGCACAAAAGGATTATCCGCCTTTACTGACACAAAAAGTACATAAGGACAGTCCTTTTCTGTTCCCTCCGTACTTATCAGACCTCAAGGAAACTGTTTACATGAACCCTCTTTTGCACACCATGCAAAGGATATTTGTTTATAGTAAATAGTACATAGGATCACTTAGAGTATGACACGTACACAAAAGTGTCTGCATGCATTTAATGCATGGGGTATAAATAGGACTTGAAGAAAGGTTCTCCAAACGACTTCTTCACCTTACTTATCAACCAAATCCTTTCTTTCTTTATCCCTCTATTCTCTATCTTCTCTTCTCACTCTAGTGCATAGTGAAAGAAACTTAGATTGTTTAGTTTAGACTTGTGTCTTTTCTATTTCCGCAACAATCTGTAAATTCATATTGTTAATACAACAAAGAATTTAAAAGTGAAAATTTGGTGTGATTATATTCAACCCCCCCCCCTTCTATAATCCCATACACTATCCTTACTTGAAGGTCACCCCTTTGGGACCAACAGATTGGATCTGGATTGTTACAAAAAATTGGTGATCAATC